>CM059188.1:104913493-104936524 GCA_030323885.1 Branchipolynoe longqiensis | reverse complement strand
CACACACACACACACACACTCCACAGACCATGCCGGTGCATTAGGCATGCCCACCTTGTACGGCCAGCGGTTTTCCTGACGGATGACTAGCAAATTGAGTCAATCGGGCCCGGTCGGGCATGGTCCGTTTACTGCGGAAATATGTCGGCGCGCCCAAAGACCCTGGCCGGGCCTGCTCGTTGGGCGCCCGGGGCGTCGTGCCGGCGCGAGCAGCTTTGTAGCGCAATGTGGGCGTTTGGGGAGCATAATGTTGCGGCCTCCGTTCTATTGCCGCTTGTAGCTTCCGCCCAGCCCAGCCCAGCCCAGCCCAGTCCAGCCCAGCCCAGTCCAGCCCAGCCCAGCCCAGCCCAGCCCAGCCCAGCCCAGCCCAGCCTAGCCCAGCCCAGCCCAGCCCAGCCCAAGCCCAGCCAAGCCCGGCCCAGTCCAGCCCAGCCCAAGCCCGGCCCGGCCCAGTCAGCCCAGCCCAGCCCCAGCCCAGCCCAGCCCAGCCCAGCCCAGCCCAGCCAGCCCAGCCCACCCAGCCCCAGCCCTGAGCCCAGGCCCAGCCCAGCCCAGCCCACAGCCCAGCCCAGCCCAGCCCAGCCCAGCCCAGCCCAGCCCAAGCCCAGCCAGCCCAAGCCCAGCCAAGCCCAGCCCAGCCAGCCCAGCCCGCCCAGCCCAGCCCAGCCCAGCCCAGCCCAGCCCCCACCAGCCCAGCCCAGCCCAGCCCAGCCCAGCCCAGCCCAGCCCAGTCCAGCCCAGTATATACATATATACTTTATATATATTTATAGATATCGCAAAACCTGACCAGCTCCACAGATCGAACACTCCCTTATGTCGATCGCTTTATTTGGGTCCCAACAATACCATTGTAACCCTATTCTAAATCCCTAAACCTCCCACCTCCCTAAATAGTCCATTTAAAGTCGGTCCCAAGGTCGGTCGATTTAGAGAGGTTTTACTGTGCTTTATATATATACCAGACGGGAAGGCCGAATGAGTTGCGTCCGTCGCCCGTGTCACTAGATCATGAGATTCGAACTGATAGGTTCGAACACTGATCGAGTCAAACCAATGCAAATTCATACTTGTCACTTCCTAGCCAGCCCCTCAGATATTATTAGGATAGTGTCAGGATAATGTGACTGAGTAGGTTATCATGGTGCTGGCAGCATGGTCTGCCAGTGGGGCATCACTATAAAGTCACCATGAGTGCACACTGTCACAAACCTTCCTTAGATGTTGCTACAACATAGAACTCCAACAACCAACCAAGCAACTTTATATCTATGTTATATATATATATTTTATATATATATATAATTTTTATATATTCATATATGTATTATATATATAAATATATATATATGTATATGTATTAATATATATATAGATATATAGTGTACATAGGATGTATAATTTATTATGCGTATAATATATATTGTGTATATGGGTTATGCTCCAAAACAGGGCACCACATATTTGGTCTCCACATTACGATGCTGATAATTAAGTCTTTCTTTTATTGATAGCAAGCCAAATAATTATTGTAGCCTCTGTCTATAAGGTATGTTAGCAGTTCTATATGTATTGAATTTATCTCACAAAAGATATCAAAATTATAATTGGATAATTTTCCGCCAGAGTGAAAATGTGAAAATTTACATATTGACACCATACATGTAGCCAAACTTTTTTTCAACTTATTTTTCAACTTTTTTCTTGTAAGTCTTAACCTTGTCTGCTTAACAGTAATCAATCAAATCTTGTTTGACTATGTTGTATATGTTAAAATGCGGTTCTGGATGTGTCTTTGATTTTCATGTTACACATGTGATATTAATGTATGCTTAATTTGTATCAGATCTAATTCAAAAAGTGAAATTAATTGTTTTCAACTCTGACAGATACACAACATGCAAACCTTCATAGGACATTGGATTAGGCTATTATTTGGAAGGATTTTTGCTATTATTTGGAAGTTTTCACATTTGGTTTCCATGTCACAATTTTGTGCCCAGTTTTAGAGAATGACCCATATATATATATGTATATATATATATAATAAGTTGTTCTTGAGGCTAGGGGATTTTCAGACACTGCGCGGGTTTGGTAAAGTTGCATCGTTCGATGGCTTTGAGTTTCTGTCATTTTCTGAGATAAATACATTAAATTGATCATTATAAGCTACTTTACTTTAGGTTGAAGTAACTTTTAGTTTTAAATGGCCAACCTTGCAGATATTTGAAGTGACAACATGCCAAATTAATTTTGGCAAGCACGCCAAAACTCTGACACCATAGGGTTATGCAGTAACATATTCTATTAAATTGACTCCCCATGCCCTTCTATCTGTCTATGTGACAACAAATGCTTAATAACTGTACAAGTATCTAAGATAAATATGCACAATCAAATCTAGGTAAGTGTCTTGGTTTTGAAAATTTGGTGCTTCATCGTACTGTGCAACTTTAAAGTTGCATAGTCCGATGGTTTTGAGTTTCTCTCATTTTCTGAGATAAACATATTAGGTTGTTCATCATAATCTACCTTACTTTAGTTTGAAGTGCCTTTTATTTTAAATCGCAAACTTTTGAGATATTTGAAATGTAAACATGCTAAATTAATTTTGGCAAGCTTGCCGAAACTCTAGCACCATAGGCTTCTGCAGTAATAGGTTCTATTAATTGAGTCAGTAGTCCCTTCTATAGGCCGGTAAATGTTTAATAAGTGCATCAGTATCTAACGTAGATATGTAGAATCAAATTTAGATAATTGTTTTGGTTTTGAAAATGTTATGTTTTCATCGGACTATGCAGCTTTAAGTATGTTAACCACCCAAACCATGAGCCAGCCAGTGTCCTCAAACCGTCAGTATCCGCCGTTTTCGCTAGGTGGCGCCTGAGGCGGTCGGCGCGCCTGCGCACTGGCCGCTTTTCGTTGAGCTTGTGGAAGATAGGCCCTGACGGCGTGGTTTCCCTGTCCGATAAGCGTCTATGACAATCCAATTTTCTAGTCTGTTCGCTGACCCCGCCCCCTATCACCGCCCTCTTTTCCTTTCTCCCCTCTCCCCATGACCAGGCGCGGTTGCCGAATCGGTAGAGCGCGGGCCTCGCGTACGGGAAATCGGGAGTTCGGTTCCCGGTCGATTCAAACCAATGACTTGAAATTGATACTTGCCACTTTCTAACCTAGCATTCGGCATTAATAGGATAGTGTGAGGACTGGTTAGCTTAGTGTCAGGATAATGTGACGGAGTGGGATATCAGGTCATCGGGCCGGAGGATTGTCATAAATCGGTCATAAATCGGTACCCCTCCCGATATGACCTTAGATGTTGCCAGGATGTAAAACTCCAACATCCATGCTCCCCCTCCTCTACTCTCATCCCTCAGTCCCCATCCGCCATCCGCCAACCGCCATCCGCCATCCGCCATCTGCGATCCGCCATCCGCCATCCACCATCCGCGTGGCAGGGAGTCAGTAGAGGGAGGCGCAAATCATATTGTGTTGCCGGTGTTGCAGTTTCCGCAGTACGGCAGTTTGCGAGGGACACATCGCTTCTGCACATGCATCAAAATCGAACAGCATCGTCACTAACCTAATAAATTTAATATAATGTTTTTGGTAAAGATGTTTTCTATATGTGTACCAAACGATTTGTTTCTAGGTGGTGTGGTTTTAGAGATATTTCACTTTTTCTGTATTTGCTCTAAGAAGATTGCTCATTGCCATTGACAATGCCTTGAGTTTGACAGTACGCGCAGTGCAAAACATTAGTTTTATTTAAAATTATTAGAAATCAAGAACCCTAACCTTATAAATTTAATATAATCTCTTTGTTGAATATGTTTTCTGTATGTGTGCCAAGCGGTTTGTTTCTAGGTGGTGTAATTTGAGAGATATTTGACTTTTTCTGTATGAAGATTTGCTCACGGCCATTGACAATGCATTTGAATGTATGTGTACCTCGCAAACTGGCGTACCACGGAAACTGCAACACTGGGTCAGTGCTGAAATTGTCACCGACCTCGCACAAGTAACGTGACTTTTGATAGGCTGTTGACGAGGTCCAAATTTGGTGGCTGACCGGCCTTCTGGAAGACCAGCGGCGACGTGGGCCTTTTCCCGCCTTTTCCCGCCTTTTCCCGCCTTTTCCCGCCTTTTCCCGCCTTTTTTGCCGCCTTTTCCCGCCTTTTCCCGCATGTACCCCACACACAAATAGCTGCTGGTCGCCCGGGACCAGCGGCGGCCAAACAGGTTGGCGTTTCCTCCTGATGCCAGCTGATGAATTTTGGATGTGTTTGGGTTTGGTCAATTGGGGCTTTGCATCCGTGCAAAATCTAAGGTCATATCAAGACGGGGACCGGATATGGTGGACACGGTAGAGTGCAGACTTAACATTGCGGGAGATTGGGAGTTTGGTTCCCGGTTAAGACAAACCAATGACTTACAAAATTGATACTGGCCGTTTCCTAGCTTGGTGCTTGGCATTAATAGGATCGTGCAAGGACTGGTTAGATCAGTGTCAGGATAATGTGACTCAGTGGGATATCGGGACATGTAGCTGGCAGCCTGATTTCCCAGTGGGGCAGCACAATGAAGTCACCATGAGTTCACACTGTCACAAGTCAGGGCCCGTCCTGATATGACCCTAGATGTTGCCAGGAAGCAAAACTCCAACCACCAACCAACTATCATGACGGGTGCCAACTCACCTTGTGACATAGGCCATTGATGGTGTGTTCATACTGCTGATTCCAAGTGGGTTGGTTGCCTTACTGCCGGCACCATGAGTCGATATCCCACTCAGTGTCAGTATTCTGACACTGGGAGGGTAATTATTTTGAGGACGGGGGGGGGGGGAGGAATTGTTGGATGTTACTTCTATACTACGCTGTTCACAGACAGGATGGCGGAATGAGTTAGACCGTCCGTCCCCCGTGTTGGTAGATCGTGGGATCGTGGGTTCGAACCCTGGTCGAGTTAAACCAATGAATTAAAAATTGATACCTGTCACATCCTAGCGTGGTGCTCGGCATCCTTAGGCTAGGGCAAGGAGCAGTGGAATGAGGAAGATCAATTGTCTGCGATTGAAATTTCCCTTGCTTTATGAACTAATGTAACAAAACAAAAACTGATCTGAAAGGTTTGAATTTCTGCAATATATTTGAGATAAATATATTAGATTTCTCGGTATTAGCCGCTTCACTTTAATTTGAACAAATTGTTATTGTAAAGGGTTATCTTTTAAATTATTTGAAGAGGAAGCATGCACCATTAATCTTGGTATGCAACCTGAAATGCCAGACATGGCAGACATTCATGACAGTAAGCACTAACAGGTTCTGTTTTTGTTACTTAATATTCCTTCTGTCTACAATAAATGTTTAATAAGTGCACCAGTGTCTAAGTTGGATATGTAGGATACAATCTAGCGTAAGGCTTTGCTTTTAAAACACTGATGCTTTCAGTCGGTTATGCGTCTTGAAACCTTGCAAGAATCAATAGTTGTGCATTGGACCCCGGTCTCATACCGGAAGTCATCGCCAACTTATTGCATTACCCGTTCTCCCAGCTATTATTAAGAGGCATATCTTACTAGCACATACTTATAAAAGGTAAAACACATACATTGGCAACCAGATGCAATGTAGTAGATTTAATGACGAGGATTAAAGCACCTAGATCTTTTTCTTATCTTGTTCTTTACCTATCATTCATTTACCGATGTTTTGCTTATTTCCCTGTAATTGTCTATCTGTATATTGTTGTAGATTTGTTTACTGTGTAGAGGCAATTGTGATTAGGGCTGGAAGACCCGTGCATCAGCACAACATGTTATTCAGAGGAATAAAAACACTTGAACAAGAAAAAAGAAGAAAAACCCTTAAAAAAACATCAAAACACCTACCACATGCCTGACAAAGCTATCTACTCGAATTGCAAAACAAAGCACAAAAAGGTACTATTTTAATCAAGCAACTATTTTCAGTTTATATTTTGGATAATACTTCTTGTTGATGGAAGGCTTAAAAATGTGCACACATCTTTAGTGAAACCGATGTGCCGGTAATTATTTGTTGATAAAGTGGCCTACCAGCAGCTGCAGTGCCGTGGGAAGGTTCCAGAAATGGCATGCATCTCCCCCACCTTCCAGCCGACTAGATGTGGCCTTGAGGGAGAAGCTGGTGGAGGAGTGTCCCATTAAGAGCAATGTGGCTTTCCCGAGCTGGACATCGCCTCAAAGTCACAATTTAAAACAGGACTCACTCCAAAATATAGCCGTCAGTCAATGGTAGGCTCCAGGGGTCCCAGCCCGAGGTCAAGATGCCCGCTAGGGGGAGCCTGTGCCTGATCCGGTAGAGGGCGCTGATACAAGTGATATCGACCATCCTCCACTCACTCACACATCCAGTCTGGAATTACAGTTTCCTACTCTGCATTTCACAGCATAGTCCGATGAAAACATCACATTTTCAAAACCAAAACGATTATCTAGATTTGATTCTACATATGAAGAGTTCAGGCACAAAACCTTGTAAACGTCAATCCAAAAATCGAGATAAACATTGGAATCAAACCTTCAACAATTTTATTTTGGCTAAATTCCTAGCTTTTTGTTCATTGCTCCATAATTGAACAACGCAAACCCGGATAAATGGTATATATTTGGATTTTCTTTAATGAACAAATTGTCAATCGTACATGCTTGAGTATAATGAGAGAGAAGGCCCCGAGATGCTTTAACCCTATAGTTCTAGTCTCTTATTGTGGGGTGGGCAGGATGCCAATTTGTAGTGGCCGAGTTCGGGTTTCGCTCACTCTATATACCAGCTAGTCGGGCCGAAAAGCCCAAATCCCGCCAATTTCTCATTAGTTTGTATCGAATTTCATCTACCAACATCATAGTCCATTTACATATGCACGTCCACCAGGGCCGCATTCAGGGTCTGTCTCGGAGGCGTCTCGGCGATGTCTCAGCGATGCTTTTTGGTCTATTTGCGTTCAGGGTCCGTCTCGGCGACGTCTCGGCGACGCCTCCCTTTTCAGGTTGGAGACAAAAAGCGCCTCGAAAATAGCTGCCGCATGCAGTGGTTTCATCCAATCAGAGTGCAGCATTTCGATTGCAAATGGCCGCCGTCTATTGTTGTTCAGACTAGCCTGACGTCACGGGCACCTCCGAGGCGCCTCCGAGATGGACCCTGAACACGGCCCTGTTCTGCATGGATACTACATAGTTCGAAAAGACCCGCTAGGTGGTGTAGACATCAATGTACATATTAACGTTAAAGTTTGAGTATAGGTGGCACCAGCGGCCGGTGAAAGTTATCCGACTCCGCCTTGTTCAATTACCCATGTTGCAAGCAACATTGACAATCATGTGATCATAAGAAAAGTGGAATTAGTGAGAATTTTAATATTTTCAGGTACAAATCTTTTATTTAAATTGAATTTTTGGATTGGGGTTCATGGGGATTTGCACCTGAACTCTTTATATCTGACTTAGATACTGGTGTAGCTATTAAACATTTGTTGCCATCGATGAGGGAATACTGAGTCAAATTAATTGAACCTGTTAATGCCTGTCAGAGTCAGAGTTTTGGCGTGCTTGCCAAACATTAATTTTGCATGGTTGCACTTCAAATATCTCAAAAGTTAGCATCTACAATAAAGTTACTTCAAACTAAAAATGAGGTAGATTATAATGATCAACCTAATATCTCAGAAAATGACCGAAACTCAAAACCGCCGGACTATGCAATTTTAAGTAAATACATCTAACTGAAAGATAAGAAATGTGATTTTATATATTTAATAATAATAAATTGAATAAAATAAATGTGATAATAAGCATAGATAAGTACATTTGTATTGCATCACACCATCGAATATCTGGAAAATTAATTTAATATATTTAATAATAATAAATTGGATAATACATTGGATAATACATTGAATTGAATATATGTGAGACAGGATGGCCGAATGAGTTAGAGTGTCTGTGTCCTGTGCTCGTAGATCGTGGGTTCGAAAACTGGTTGAGTCAAACCGATGACTTAAAAATTGACACTTGTCGCTTCCTAGCCAGGCACTCGGCATTATTATGATAGGGCAAGGAGCAGTGGAATGAGGAAGACTGATCGTCCACGTTTGAAATTTCCCCTGGTTAAACAATTAATGTACCAAAAAACCACCAAAAAAACCCAACAAAATGTGTATTGCAACACAGCATCAATTTATCTGATAGATAGGATTACACATAGATATTTAGATACATAGATATATAGTTACTCCAATATATTTATATCTCTCGAGACACTAAGAATAATTCGTTGGACAATTGGGACCCCATTCCCCTTCTGCCCACTCCACCTCAACACTCCACCACCTCTAGTTAGTTCTTCTCCTCAACAGTGATTAACTCTGAGACAATTACTCTCCGAACAATTATTCCCCCTCAGACACCACCACCGCTATCGGGAAATTCCCTTTTGCCTGCTTACTTTAGGGGACACGCGCCGAGAGTAGACCCCGAATCTGTTTTGCTAGCCAATGCTACCAGTGCCCTGGGCTCTGGCTGCTGCGCTGGTGGTTGGTTTGTTGCTGGAGTTTGTCCTGGCAACATCTTAGGTCATATCATGATGGGTACAGACTTGTGACTGTGCACACTCATGGTGACTTTATAGTGCTGCCCCACTGGGAAATCAGGCCACCAGGACCATGCCCCAATATCCCACTAAGTCACATTATCCTGACACTGAGCTACCCAGTCCTTGCCCTATCCCATTAATGCAGAGCGCCAAGCTAGGAAGTGACAACTATCAATTTTAAAAGTCATTCGCTTGACTCGGCCGGGAACCAAATTCCTGATCTTCCGCACACGAGTCCCACGCTCTATGGATTCGGCCACCGCGCCCGGTCTGCGCTGATGGTTTACAAGGACAGTAATGCCATCACTGCTCACTCTACTGTGCCTGGATGAGGGCTTATTCGCAAGCGCGGCCTTGAGCATAATTCAAACGCACACTTGACTGGGCCTGGTCTTGTTTACCGCTTACTTACATCTTACTTACTTCCGCTTGTCGGGGGCAGACACTTTCCACTTTCATCTTCAGATTGCTAAATTCAACAGTTATTATGTTTCCGCCATAGTTTTGATACAACTCCCTGAGGTTGATAATTGCAATTTAATTTTCCTTTGCTTCAATAACATTTAGCTTAAATGCTCTTGTCGTTTTAAATTATTTTGTTTGTTTTGGATATTTGAAGTGAATCAAACAACATATCATTGTCATGAATATCGAAATGCATGACACCATTGGCTTCAGCAGTAAAAGGTTCTATTATTAAACTGACTTACTATTTGCTTTTATGCCGCCATAACAATTGCTTAATTAGTGCATCGATCAGTATCTAAGATACATACATAGGATCAAATCTAGGTAAGTGTTTTGGGTTAGAAAGAATTGTTGCTTTCCACCTGATTTGGCAGCTTTAATTAGGTAAGTGTTTTGGTTTAGAAAATTTGATGCTTTCAATCGGATTTTGCAGTTTGAATTCTGGAAGGAACAAAGACGCCAATTATGTAGGTTCCACACTATTCGCAGTCCTAGTCCATAAGGAAGCAGATTTGAGGCCTGGGTAAAAGGGGGTGGGGGTTTTGGGAGCGAGCCCCTTTTCCACTACTGTGGGCGCCTTATAGTGACAGCACCCCCTATATCCAGCAGGAGAAGCAGGGCAGGGAGGGGAGGGAGAGAGAGGAGAGAGGAGAGAGGAGAGAGGAAGGAGGAGAGAGGAGAGAGAGAGAGAGGAAGAGAGGAGAGAGGAGAGAGGAGGAGGAGGCAGAGGAGAGAGGAGAGAGGAAGAGAGAGGGTAGGAGACAGGAAGGAGGAGGAAGGAGGGAGGATGGAAGGAGGGGGAGGATGGAGGAGGAAGGGAGGCAGAGAGGAGGGACGAAGGAGGAGGACGTGGGATGAAGGAGGAGGGAGGAGGGAGGAGGGAGGGAGGAAGGGAGGGAGGAGGGAGGAGGGAGATGGGAAGAAGGAGGATGAAGGATGAAGGAGGAGGGAGGAGGGAGGAGGGAAGATGGAGGAGGGAGGAGGGAGGAGGGAGGAGGGAGGAGGGAGGAGGGAGGAGGGAGGAGGGAGGAGGGGGATGTAGGAGGGAAGAGGAGGGAGGAGGATGAGGGAGGGGGGAGGAGGGAGGAGGGAGGAGGGGGGATGAAGGATGAAGGATGGAGGATGGAGGATCGAAGAAGGAGGGGGAGGGAGAGGGGGGGTGAAGGATGGAGTGTGGAGGAGGGAGGATGGAGGCGGGGGGGGGGGGGGATATATAAGTTCCGAGGACCAGCGCCGGACACCGTCTACTCTATAACCGAGGAACACAGTAACCAAATTATGGGACATCCAAATCAAATTCCTGTGAAATGTCTTAATTCCCAAGTCGTGTTCACGTATCTTATCCGCTATTAATAACCCCCTCCCCCTATCTTTGCGCAGGGAGCAGCCGGGAGCTCGATATCAGGGGATGTATGTCCCCGGTTCAACTGACGGCAGCAGCATATCAGGCTGTGCTCCTTGTCTGACGACACCCCTAGGGGACATCGGGAACTTCTGATGGCACCAAGGAGGCAGCCAATCTACGCAGATTCCGAGGCACTTCCCACGTCTACTAAATGCCCGTTTATAGTTTTGACGCCGTGTGATGTCGTCAACTTTATGGCGGTTGGCGCCGTGTGATGGTGCAAAATGGTGGGGAGTGCTACAAGTGGAACGTGGCCGTTAAAGTCTGAATGCTTTGAGGCACACAGTCGCCAACGTCAACCTATTCTCGATGCTAATGCAGTAAAAAAAATAAGTGCTGCAGCAATGCTATGTCTATGCAGAGCATTTAATATTTGCAAAATAAATTTTAAAGCTTTCATTGGTCGATTAAAAAGATCTTAATGCACGATTGAAGAGGAAGATCTGAAGTATTTAATTTAACCTAAGAGCAATTTCCTTTGAAATGATTCAAAAGCAGAGATAATAGTGAAAGTTGGGATATTCTGAGTGTCAGTCTGAACTGCCGACGTATGGAAGGGCTGACCTTGAAAGTTCAACACAGTTGAACTCTGGTCAACGCTTGCGCCATGTTGTGCCATCTAACACCGTCAAGCGTCAACGTAAAGTCTAAATGGGAGCATTGGCTTGCGCCGTGTTGCGCCGTCTAATGCCGTCTAGTGCTGTGTTGTGCTGTCAAACGTGTAAACGGGCCTTAATACATGTGGCGGATAATACAAGACATGCATTGCGATACTGGCCTTCAGTTCAGTTCAGTCGGTTGTTTGTAACCTGTGCTTATTACAGGGGCAAACCTGCAGCATAAGGATAAATCGGGCTGATCCTGGTAGAAGTAGAAACTTCTAGGAGTCATGTATTCAAAACACTTGAAGCTGGTCGCTGAAGGGTTGGAGAGGCAGGAAGGGAACAAGATGGGATTCACAGTTGGAGAGAACAGAGCAGCAGTGAAAAAGGAAAATAGCCCCATCTACATAAACAGGAGGAGAAGATCAGGAGGAGAAGAAGTAAGCCCGGGAGAAAATAAAACGTAGTGGGTAGGATTGAGGAAAGAGAAGTGGGGAGAGTTGAGTCAAAGACCCATGGCTCATTGCTATGGGTTGACTAGACAGTGAGCCAGAGACATGGAAGGAGTAGTAGTGGTAGAAGGTGAAAAGCTGGCCGTCCTGCCCCTGCAATATTTTTTCAGATCAAACCAGGAGAGGAGACCCGCGGCTGAGGGAGGATAGCAGAGGTGTGGACGGAGTGGAGTCTGGACATCAACTGAGACACTGGCGATATTTACCGGGTTCAGGCGCGATGTTGCGATTCCGACTTTTACTTCCACATTCACACAGTGCACATAATGCATGCCTTTGATGGTGATTCTGTTCAGTGCAGGTGGCACCCATATTGCTACCTTGCGTGTTCCTCATACCCTAGTAACAGGCACCTCTATTTTCGGCAGGCATATGGGCCTTTTCATGGTAAATGGAGCCAATATGTGACATGAGGGTTAAAATTTAGATTGTATGTTTCCCAAATTCATGTTGTTGCTGAGTAGCCATAGGAATACTAGTCATGTGAAGACAAAGATAGCTGAGGCTGCTATCTTGTTGGAATAAGCAAATATTGACAAGAAGGAAGTGGGTGATGCTAAATCGGGGTTCAATTGACTGAATTACCTTTGAATTAAATCATTCTGGGTCCAATAAATAATCGCATCATATCCGAATTGACGTTAAATTGAGGTGCATAAAATCATACTTTATAACTCCATGTGTATATATGTGTAGAAATATATATGTAGAAATATATATGTATATATATTGATATAATATATGTATATATGCAGATATCACCTATACTGGCAACTCTGTGTCAATGTCAGAAACACCTGTTACTATATGTATTACTATATATATTACTATATATATATCACTATATATCACTATAAATCACCATTTATATCACTATATATATCACTATATATATCTCTATATATATTGCTATACATATCGCTATATATCACTCTCTTCAGCAGATTGGGCAACCAGTGCACAGTCATCTGCGAATAGCATCTCTCTCACCAGTATCTGGGTAGTCTTGGTCTTTGCTCTGAAGTGTGTGACCTTGAAAAGGTCAGCACTCTATCTAGACTGTATATAGACGCTAACCCCCATGCCTCGGAAGGCCTCATTGAGCATTCCCGATAGGAAGATGGAAAGGAGCATTGGGGCCAGCACACAGCCTTGCTTGACAACATTTGTAACACCAAATGTTTCTGAGACTTCCCCTCCAGCACTAACATTTGCCATCTGAACTTCTTTGGGCATCCATACTTTCTCACTAGTTGCCTTAGCACAGTCCTCCGGACTGTATTGAATGCCTTCATCAAGTCGACAAATACCATGTACAGTGGACTGTCCTGCTCAATGCACTTTTCTTGTAGTTGTTGGATACAAAATATCATGTCCACTGTGCTCCGGTTGGATCTGAAGCCATATTGTGTCTCCGGAAGTACTTCTGGTGTTATGTGAATAGATAGTCTATTGAGAGGATCCTAGCGAAGATCTTGCCGGCTATGAAAAGACGAGACATTCCTCTATAGTTCCCACAGTCTGTTCAATCTCCTTTCTTGTAGATGGTTCCAGAGAATATTGGATGCTTTCTCCCATGCATCAAACAAGTTCGGCCTGAAGATTAACATCAAGAAGTGCTGTACCAACCCAACTCTACAAGAACCCAGAGGAGGATATCATGGTTGTTGGAAACTGAACTCTGTCCAAGAATTGACCTACCTCGGAAGCAATATATCAAGTTGTAAAATTTTCCCATTGACGGCATCGGGGGGAATGCAGATGGTCTATTACTAAACAGGTGTATGTGACCAAGCGCATGTATGTATATATATGATACTGTCTCAAAAGGTGCTAAGCAATATGGGACAAAACTTTGCCTATTGTAATGATCAACATACGATCTGCTTATGCATTTGCAGGATAAACTGATTTGTTTTTACATGGTGCTTCATATTCCCAATAGAATACATATTGTTTTGAAGCAAATGTCCTTGTGTTTTCATTGTAACTGTTTCTGTGCTGTTTTGTGTCAATCGTTACAATGGACAACAAAAATAAGAGTTATCACAGCTTGGTGGTGGTGGACAGACTACTGGTAGCCATGGGGACCAGAAATGCTGGATCCCTATTGGTAGGGCCAAGAATGCATGTTTCCCATTGGGGGAAAGGGGTGGGGTGATACTCTACAATGAACCCATCATCATCATCATGCTGTCGGTCGCGATGCAACAAAGACTGCTTTCATTACTTGACTGCCACTCTCCATTTCTTTCATGAAAGCTGCCTGAAAAAGTGTTGAAGTGCTGCTGGCTTTTGCAAGTTACCAGCGGCACTCTCTCGGGGAGCAAATAGAGGTTTCACATCGGCAAGAACATGTCAAGACAGGCGCAAAACTATTTGTCCCTGCAGTGGCTGGTCAGGAGATTTGGGAGTTCCATACATCAACCGCCCTTAATGCTGCCACAGTGACATAGTTTTCTGTTTAGGGTTTGCTCCCTTAGCCTTCGGTTCTGTCAAGAACCTGTACCACAAGGCAGTGCTTTAAAACTCTGCAGGGCAGGGGCGTCAAACTCCCTGAGGTATTGCAATACCTGCAATACCTGCATACCACTGCACTAATATCCCATTTAGTCAGATTATCCTGACACTGAGCCAACCAGTCCTTGCCCTATCCTAATAATCCTGAGCACCTGGCTAGGAAGCGACAAGTATCAATTTTTAAGTCATTGGTTTGCCTCGACCAGGGTTCGAATCCCGTGGGTTCGAATCCCACGACCTACCAAAACGGGCGACGGACGCTCAACTCATTTAGCATCCCGTCTAGAGAAACTAGGTCAATCCCGTCTAGAGCAACTACAATGAACCCATGTACCATGTAAATAATAAACCAGAGGGCTTGACTCTCTCTTTTCCTTTACACTTCATACTCTTCCTTTCTCTTTGTCTGTATTGATTTCACTATAGCCTGCCTACCAACCACAGATTCGAGCTTTAGCCATTTTACAAAGTGATGGCCGCATTAATGCTGAGATACAGACGAGGATGGCTAGGGCTCAGAGCATCTTTCGGTTGACTACACCAGAGACTATGGCAAAACCACCATGTGTCCATATGGGTGAAAGGCAAGATCGACTGCGCAATTGTGCTATCCACCCTACTATATGGGGCCAAGGCCTGGACAGTGTACATACGACAGGTGAAAAACCTGCAAGCCTTCATGATGCGACATCTGCGTTCGATCTTGAGGATAACCTGGAAGGACAAAGTGACAAACAAGGAAATACTTGATCGGACGGGGATGTCCTATATGGAAGATCTTCAGAAAGAACCTCCGGTGGACTGGACATATAATTAGGATGTCAATGAATAGGGTACCAAAGCAGATCCTCTATTCTCAATTGTCTTCTGCTCAGAGAAAGAGAGGACAGTGTCATCTCCGTTTCAAGGATACTATCAAGAGAAATCTGAAGCTGAGAGACATTAGAACTGACTCATGGACATCACTCTCACAGCAGATAGCTAAATGGAGAGCAGCATTTAAGAAATAAAAGCAGTCTTTGTTGCATTGCGACCAACAACATGATGATGATGATATATATCAATATATATATATCACTATATATATTACTATATATATTACTATATATATTACTTTACATATTGCTATACATATTACTATAGATATTGCTATACATATTACTATGCATATTACTATATGTATTACTATACATATTACTATACATATTACTCTACGTAATACTATATATATCTATACATATTACTATACATATTACTATATATTACTATATACATTAATATATATACTACTATATATATTTCTATACATATTACTATTTATATTACTACATACATTACTATATATATTATGATATATATTGCGATATATATTACGATATATATTACTATTTATATTACTATATACATTACTATATATATCGCTATCTATATTACTATATATATTACTATATAAATCACCCACACTGCCAACCCTGTGGCCCTGTCACAAGTGTCAGCAACACGTCTCACTATGCACACGCCATACACACACCCACTACGTATATCACCCACACTCTTGCACTGTCTGCCCTTGTCAGGAACGCTTTTCCCTAGTTATATCATCCCACTTTCTCCTCACTATGGGTACAATGTACCTGTCACTCCCTCCACATCCACCCGCTCCCTCGCCCCACTCGGCCCCCATCACCCCAGCCCCACGTCTCTCCTCCCCCCGCCACACACACAAACGCATCTCCTCCCCACCAACCCCCCCTTACCCCACTCCTCCACTCCACCCCCCCCCCCATCCCATCCCGGCCCACATAACTCCCCCCCCCCCGCCTGCTCCGACTCCCACCGCTCCGACCCACCACACACACACACCCACACCTCACCTCTCCTACACACGCCTGTCTCTCACAAACCTACACCTCCTCACCCCCACACTACACCCACCACCCGCACTCTCTCTCCCTGCCCCGGCTCCACAACCTCCCTTACGCCACCGCCACCCCCCACCCCCACACCTCCACCACCCACCACTTCCACCGATCCCACCCACACACACACACACACCCACCCTCACCTCTCCTACACAAACCTCCCCTTACCCCACTTCTAACGCCCACACCCTCAGACCTCCATCCCCATCCACTTCCACTCGTCCCACCCACCACACATAGACACATCCTCACCTCTCCTACACGCCTGTCTCTCACACACCTACACCTCCTCACCCCCACACTACACCCGCCAATCGCAGCCTCTCTCTCCCTGCCCGGCTCCACAAACCTCCCCTCACCCCACTTCTAACGCCCACACCCTCACACCCTCACACCTCCACCCCACCCCACTTCCACTCGTCCCACCCACCACACACACACGTACACACCCTCACCTCTCTTACACGGCTGTCTCTCACAAACCTACACCTCCTCACCCCCACACTAAACCCGCACTCGCACCCTCTCCTCTCCTGCCGGCTCCAAAAACCTTCCCTCACCCCACTTCTAACGACCACACCTCACACCTCACACCTCCACCCACCCACTTCCACTCGTCCCACCCACCACACACACACGTACACACCCTCACCTCTCCTACACGCCTGTCTCTCACACACCTACACCTCCTCACCCGCACACTACACCCACCACTCGCACCCTCTCTCTCCCTGCCCGGCTCCACAAACCTCCCCTTACGCCACTTCCACTCCCCACACCTCCACCACCCACCACTTCCACCATTGCCACCCACCACACACACACACACACACACACTCATCTCTCTACACGCCTGACTCTCACAAACCGCTCGCTTCTCACCCCCGACACTACACCCACCACTCACACTCTCTCCCTGCCCAGCTCCACAACAAACCTCCTCTTATCCCACATCTTCCACCGCCTACATCTCCCCCGCCCCCACTTCCCCCCGCCCCCTCGCCCCCCACCCACCCACTATCTGTCCGTGTCGGCTGCGGGCTGCGGGCGGCGTCCCACACCGGGAAACCCACACAACGCGAATATATTCATCACGCCTGGCATGTGCAGCTCGGCCGGCGGCCGCGCGCGCCCCCTCTCGGGACGCCTGCCAACCGCACTGCCATGGCCGCCCTGACGACGTCCTCCGACGTAGTATTAACGGACGAGGCCGCGCCTGCGCACCGACACCCGACGTTCGACCTACATGACGTATCATCATCAGCTCCCCCCCCCCCCCCCCCACGTGGAGAAAGTTGCAAACTCGGCATTATATTAGACCCTCACTTGCACCGTCCCCTGCCCGTCATAATTGCCTTTCATTCAAATAAACAAAATATAAAAAATATATATATAATATATATGTACTGTATAATTTATTATGTGGATATAAATAATGGCAGCATCTTAATGTTTCTGTCTAACCACCTTAACTTCCATCTTATTCACTGCGGTCCTAACCTTTCCTTCTCATTTCGCGAACAAACTATTTATATACAATATAATATATATATATATATATATATATATACAGTAAAACCTCTCTAACCGACCACCTCAACAGATCGAACACTCCCCTATATGAATCGCTTTGGGTCCCAACAATATCATTGTAACCATATTCTAACTCCCTATTCCGACCACCTCTCTAAATGGACCACTTAAAGTCGGTCCCAAAGACGGTCGATTTAGAGAGGCTTTACTGTATATATATATTAAAGCTGCTCCAGTCTATCTCTGGTTGTTGAAAGAAGAGATAAAATCTGTTAGTGGTTAATTCACGTTGTAATGGGTATATGTATAGGGACGTTAGACTACGCCCTAGTCTAATGAAAGTAGTCGACGAATAACTCGTCCCCCTTCTCCCACCTCCCGTCCTCCCCCTCCTCCCTTCCTCACTCCCATCCTCCTCCCCCACCTCTCCCTTCCCCACTCTCATCCTCCACCTCCTATACCTCCCTCCTCCCCCACCTGTCCCTTCCCCACTCCCATCCTCCTCCACCTTCTCTCCCCCACCTCTCCCTTCCCCACTCCCATCCTCCCCACCCTCATCCTCCCACTTCAACACAGCCTCCTTAATTCTTCCCAACTGCCTCCCCCCACTCCACCTTCACCATCCCTCCTCCCCTATCCCTTTTCCCCACCCCCTCCTTAACTACTCCCACCCCCCACGCACTCCTTCTCCCTCCCCCGCTCACCACCTCCTCACCCCACTTCCACCTCATCTTCTACCATCTTGTCCTCCAGCCCACCATATCACCCCCCCCCCCCGATTTCCTCCCCCACATATTCCTCCTCCAGCCCTTCCTAAGTGCCCCAACCCCTCACTATATAGTGGTAGCCATGCATGCTGTGGCCACCTCCCCCACCCCCTTCTTCAATGTGAATTACAGCAGCAATGAAAAAAATAAACTAATGCTGCAAACCACCATCAAAATCTTAGGCCAGCAGCAGCTCATCACTGAAAGCACAAGGCTAAGCAACAATAGCTCAACAATAGCTACTAACCAACTCAAACCATGCCACAAAATGGGGCACTAGAAGCTGGGGTATAAGCGACCACAAACGAGTATATGTAACCAGGAAAAAGCTCAAAAGCACAAATCACTATGAATACAAAATGTGCAGGTCCCTAAAAAAGTACTCAGAAGATACATTAAAAAATCATCTGCACCAAAACATAAACAACATCATACAAAACAGAGATGATGTTGATATTTATTGGGACAACATCATCACAGAAATAAGAAAATCAACTGATGAGATGTGCCCCATAAAGAAAACAAAAATACCAAAAAACCAATACCCTTGGGTAGACAAAGACGTGCTAACACTCATCACAACCAAAAGTAAACTGGGTGATAAAGCAAAGTGCACAGAAACAGTAGAAGACAAACTGGCCTACCATGCCACCAGAAACAACTCTCTCAAAGTTGTGAGAACAGCAAAAAAGAAATACAGGACAAAGACTGGGGAAGCAACACAAACAAATTCTGGAAAAATGTAAACCTATTATTCCCAAAAAATAACAAAGAAGTGCATACAAACTTCCAAGATAACGAAGGGGCAATGCTCACAGACAAAGATGCAGCAAACAAACTGAACACAGACTTTGCCACAATAGGGCAAAAGCTGTCAGAATTCTTTTTAAAAAGATGGGAAAACAGATCAGAAACTGTGCAGAACGAAATCCCCACCTGCTAAACAGATATGATAGAAGTAACAAAATTAATAAATGACATCGACACGAATAAGCCAAGTGGAATAGATGAAATACCAATCAAAATACTGAAAGAGGCACTCCAAGCCATCGCGGCTACAATAGTAGACCTATTCAACATCTCCTTTGAGCAGGGGCATTTTATCTCAGCCTCGTAAATGGCAACCATCACCCGTATTCACAAAAGTGGAGACAAACAAAACATGGGAAACTACAGGCCAATATCAATTCTTCAAACCCCAGGCAAGCTCATTCAAAAAGTGTTACATACACATAACTGGACATCTGGAAAAAACCGATATACTAAACGAAAGACAAAGCTTCAGGAAACTGCACTCCACATCAAAAACAATAGCTAACCTAACAAATGACATACTGGCATCAATGAACCAAAAACAATTAGTTGGGGCAGCCTTCATTGACTTCAGCAAAGCATTTGACACAGTATACCATAAAATACTATTGGAAAAATTAAAACCATGGGCATAAAATCCAACACTATGGATTGGATAAAATGCTACCTCAGCAACAGGCAACAAAAACAAAAATAAACAATACACTATCAGACAACCAACCTGTCACATGTGGTGTACCCCAAGGGTCAGTGTTAGGACCACTACTCTTTATAATCTATATGAACGATCTACAAAAATGGTTGCAAACTGAGTGCCTCCAACTATGTGCAGATGACATGCATAAACAAACGCCAGAAATAATACTACACTGTAAGTTAGGAAACCAAACATTAGAAAATGGAGACCAATACAAATACCTAGGCCTTGAGTTGGACAGCAAACTAAGCTACAACCTATGTATAAATGAAATTATCCAGAAAGTAAACCACAAACTGTGGCTATTTGCAAAGCTAAGAGACTACATGACACAAGAAATGTCAATAAAAATCTTCAAGGGCATGGTGCTCCCCTGTTTTGACTATGTAGATTTAAACTACATCGGTGCGAGAAAAGAACTACTAAAAAAACTGCAAATACTGCAGAACAGAGCCCTCAAAATCTGTCTAAGAGTAGACAAGCTGCACCCACCTTTGACATACACAAAAGAACCAAAGTGAAATTACTAGGAAATAGGAGAATAATTCATTTGAAACATTAGCATATAGCTATAGTCAAAACAATAAACTCCTAACAAAACCACAAAGGGCTACTAGAGCAAATAATGCGCCACTACTGAAGCAGACCAGAAGCCAAATAAAAGCTCATGAGAGAAGCACGCTGCAAATAGCTGCCAAGGTGTGGAATGCCCAAACGGTAAAGGAATGACAAATTCCTGACCTAAAAACTTACAAAAAATATCTGTGCAAATTAGGCTAGGAAACCCCCACTAAGCTGCACTGCAAAGGGGCATGTGATATGTCACGGCCCACCAGTGGGACGCCCAATGGAAGGTAACCATTCCCAGAGTAGCCAGATAACACACCACACAGCTACGTACAAGCCTATGATATGTAAATAGGAGTAGGCTAGTCTAGTAATAAAGGTAGAACAAAATAAAATACATATATGCCAAGAAAATCCAAAGAAACTAACATAGGCTACTAACAATACCAACCATTTATCTATCTGCTACTGAAATGCAGGCAATCAAATAACTTATCAGCAGTAACTGTGTGGTAAGATAACACCAACACTACAACTGGCCAGCATTGAAAACAAGCCTGGGTACCCGGGCTTATATGTTATGGATAGTATAAATACAACCTCAATAAAAAAAAGAAAAAAAAGTGGTCGCCATGAATGATGTGACCACTTTCCTCACCCCCTCTTCCGCCATCCTCCCCCACCCCTCCCCTACACCGTATACTGGTAGCCATGCATGCTGTGGTCACCTCCACTTCAGCAACTGCATCACTTTAAATTGCCCGGGATGGATACACTGAGGCACGAACCAGCCCCCGCTTGATACCTCCACCAACAGTTGGCCATAAATTGCCTTGCATGAGAGAATCGATCCCGCTATTATTTTTTGCTCCCCTTTTCTTTTTCCAAGTTTAGCACAATACTGTATTAACCGGAAGAGGGCGCCATAATATGAACGCCGGCGACGCCATCCGTCTAACTGACACACATGATTCATGCACACCCGCTGAGCAGACAAGCCACTTTGTAACGCTCAGACTTTATCGAGTGGCTAGCAGCCATTGTGTCAGGGGAGCGCAACGTAGCTCAGGCGGTAGCGTGTCCACCTAGAAAGGTGTGGGTCATACTATCGATGCTGCTCATTGGACACATTTGCAGTTTGAGCTATTTTCTGTTCCAACCATTGGTCCACAACTGGTCTATCAAAGGCCACTTCTACCGCTGCTGTGATGTCCTGTTTGTGGGAAAGTGAATATAAAAGATCTCTTGCTGCTTATCGGAAAGACTAGCCCATGTGGCAGTAGTGGATTTCCTCCAAAGAAATCTGTCAAAATGAACATATTGTAAAATATTCCGATAAAACACATTGGTGGGGAATGTGAACTGGTCTATAAGGAATTACAGATGGTCTCTAAAGGTAGATGATATATTGGGCCACGGGCATTAATATATTATGTGGTGCTGGTGATCCTTTACTTATATTAAATATACATTGTGTATTCTCTAGATAGTGTGAGAGGGACACTACTGTTAGTGTGGAAGGGCCTTAGGAGCTCTGCTCACAACCCCCGCCCCCCAAACTGTTAATCATGGATCACTGCACACCCAGACACAACAGGGCAGGTCAGGCCAAAGCAGCCAAGGCATGGTGGTGGTGGGTAGATCACAGTTGTCATGGTGATACTAGAATGCTTACTGTTGATTGGTGAACATCGAAATGCTTACTGTTCATTGGAGGACCTGGTCAGGTGATATGCCATCATGGATCCAGAAATCACTATATAATAATAAACCTGACTGTACTTTCACTCTTTACTCTGCCTTTCTTGTACTTGCCTGTACTGATTTCCCTATTAGCCTGCCTACACAACTACAGCTGCCAGCCGACGACTTTACAAAATGTTTGACGTCTCAATAGCCGATGATAAAAATTGATGTTCTCTAGAGGCGTTGTCAGATAAAACCAACTTTCCTTTCCATTGTGTCAGCTGCTATAGTTCTGGTGAGTACTAACAGCAGATGCTGCAGGGTGCTTGTTGGTTGGTTCTTAGAGTTTTACATCCTGGCAACATCTAAGGTCTTATCAGGATGGGTACTGACTTGTAACAGTGCACAATCATGGTGACTTTATAGTGCTGTCCCACTGGCAAATCAGACCACCGGCACTATGATCTGACATTCCACTCAGCCACATTATCCTGACACCGAGCCACCCAGTCCTTTCCCTTTCCTAATAATGCTGGGCGCCTGGCTCGGAAGCGACTACTGTTACTACTTCTGTTACTACTACTGTTACTACTATTGCAACTATAAACCAGGTATGCAACTATTAACCAGACAATGTCAAATATGCAACTTTAAACCCATGTCAAATAATATGCAACTTTAAACCAGACAATGTCAAATATGCAACTTTAAAACAATCAATGTCAAATATGCAACTTTAAACCAAGCAATGTCAAATATGCAACTTTAAAACAAACAATGTCAAATATGTAACTTTAAACCAAGCAATGTCAAATATGCAACTTTAAAACACACAATGTCAAATATGTAACTTTAAACCAAACAATGTCAAATATGCAACTTTAAAACACACAATGTCAAATA
>CM059188.1:104762302-104912994 GCA_030323885.1 Branchipolynoe longqiensis | reverse complement strand
CGTTAGACTCAAACTCAAGGCATTGTCAATGGTCGTGAGTAATCTTCATACAGAAAATACAGAACAAGAGAAATATCTCTAAAACCACACCACCTATTAGCAAATTGCTTGGTATACATATAGAAAACATCTTCACCAAAATGATTATATTAAATTTATAAGGTTAGGGTTCTTGATTTCTATTAATTTTGATTCGAACTAATGTTTTGCACTGCGCGTACCGTCAAACTCAAGGCATTGTCAATGGTGGTGACAATCTTTATACAGAAAATCCAGGAAAAGTGAAATATCTGTAAAACCACACCACCTAGAAACAAATCGCTTGGTACCCATATAGAAAACATCTTTACCAAAAACAGTATATTAAATTTATAAGGTTAGTGACTCACGACCATTGACGATGCCTTGAGTTTGAGTCTAACGACATGGCTGAGCATGGGACACGGCTGAGCACGCCACACCGGTGCGAGGTTCAGGGTCGGTTGTTTGGTGACAATGTTGTCCGCCTGAGCACATGCCGGCGGCGCGCCGGGTTAATAAACGCACGCGACGCGTGCTGACACGGGCTGCGTTCGTTTGGCGGCCGGCGGGCGGGGCGCCGCCCGTGATGGGTGCGCCCGGTGACACGCCGCAGCGTCTATCTAGTGATTACGCGCCGAGATGGATACGCCGCGGCGTGCGCCGGCCGCGCCCTACTTCATCCATCATTAAACCCCGCCGCCTGCAGCCCCCGGGGTCTGAAGCATGGATCCTGGAGCCTGCAGGGTGCGGGATGGGTAGCACTGTATGTAGTCGAACCGCCGCACAGGGACCCCGCCCACCCACTCCCCGCCCCCACACCACGACCACTAACAACAACTACAACCTGCCCGCCCCCACCCCCCTCCCCACCCCCACACCACCACCACCACTAACAACAACTACAACCTTCCCGCCCCCACCCCCACCCCCACACCACCACCACCACTAACGACAACTACAACCTGCCCGCCCCCACCCCCCTCCCCACCCCCACACCACCACCACCACTAACAACAACTACAACCTGCCCGCCCCCCCCCCCCTCCCCCTCACCCCCACAACTAACAACAACTACAACCTGCCTGCTGCCCCCCCACCCCCCTTCCCCCACCCCCCACCGCCCCCACAAGTAACAACAACTATAACCTGCCTGCTCCCACCACCACCACTAGCAACTACAAACCCCCGGCCCCCACCACCGCCCCCACACCACCACCACCACTAATATACCAACAACTACAACGCCCCGTCCTCCCCGCGCCCCCACCCCCTTTACCATTCGATGCCACCTTGCACGCCCGCCCGGCCGTGCCTCGCCCCTGCAAACAACGCTCTCCGTCCCGCCTTGCACCGCCTCGTTCGCCCCCTAGTACCCCGCCCCACCTACCCCGCCCCGCCTTGTCTCCCCCCCCCACCTTACCCCAGCCCAAACCCCGCCCGCTCCGCCCCGCCTTACCCCGCTCACAGGCACCCCACCGTCGCCACCGTCCCGCCCCTCCCCCCGGTCCTCCCCGGACCACCCCGCTCCTATCCGCCCCCCCCCCCCTCACCGCCCCTCCCCACCCTCCTCTCTCCTCCCCACCCCGGCCCTGCCCCCTCCCCTGCGCCCCCTCTCCTCCTCCCCATCCCGCTCCTCCCCGGCCCTGCCCTGCCCCGCCCTGCCTCGCCTCCCTACTACCCGCTCCTCCCCATGGCCTGCCCTGCCCTGCCCTGCCCTGCCTTACCCTGCCAAGTCACAGCAAGCCCCGACAAAACCATGCCATGCCTCTCCTTCCCCCACCAAGTCCCGTCACGCCCCAGGCCAGTCCAGGCCATCCCCGCCCCACCTAGCCACCCGAAGTCTGGACCGGATGCGGTGGCGAAATCAGTAGAGCGCAGACTTCCCGTTGGGAAGGTGGGGAGGGGAGTTCGAATCCCAGCCGAGTCAAACCAATGACTTACCAAATTTATACTTGTCACCGCCTAGCCTGGCACTCCGCATTACACAAAAAGGGCAGCACTATGAGGTCGTCATGAGTGTGCACTCTCACAAGTCGGTACTCATCCTGATATGACCTTAGATGTTGTTAGGACCTAAAGCAAAAACAAAAAAACCTCAAATCTGTCCTGGAAAGCCCTACCACACCCTAGCAGTCGTCAACCGCCACAACAACTTAACGCATTACAAACCATTGCACTCCTCCGCTCACCAACCCACACCACCTGGAAGTATCCTGGAAGTATCCGTTGAATGTTAAGTTGCCAAATTTATGGATGCTGGTTTACTAAATCCTGCCCATCCAACTGCCCCACCCAACACCAACCTACTCAGTCCTACACAGCACATGTCCAGTCATGCATGACATCCTGTTTCAAACAATATAAACCTGCCCAATTTCTGGGTACCAAGTAGATAAAAGATTCACCCCATACTGACAGTCCAGGGGTGAAAACCAACCCATTAGAAAAGCTGGCAAAGAATTTTGACATGCTGGGGAAATTAATTGAGTTAATAATGTCTTAATTTAAGAAGCAATATTTATTCTTTATATATGTTTTTATATTTCCCTGCTACCTTTGAGTTGAAAAATGTAATAAAACATGCAGTTTGATAGACTTTAAAAGTGAAATCAACGGCGTTCTATGGCTGCCATCTTGTCTTTTTGCATTCTCTCCCATTTCACCAACTCTGTGCCGATATAAGTAACCATTTGACACTGGTGCCAGGCATTCTACTTCCTGTTCCATACTAAAGCTATTTTCGCCCGTATTTACACTTCGTTGTCGTTCACCCGTGTACTATAAGTACATGGTGAATCTTTTATCTATGTACCAAGGTGCCAAACGTTGTTGTTAAAGTTGCATAGTCCGATGGTTTTAATTTTCTGTCATTTTCTGAGATAAACATATTAGGTTGATCTTTATAATCTACATTACTTTAGTTTGAAGTAACTTGTATTTTAACTGATAAACATTTTAGATATTCTAAGTGAAACAATCAAACTTGATTTTGGCAAGTACGCTAAAACTCTTACACCATAGGCTTATAGTTATACAGTAAATGGTTCTATTAAATCCCAAACTATGCCACGACAAATGGTTAATTAGTGCATCAGTATCTAATTCAGATATCTAGAATCAAATCTAGATAATTGTTTAGGTTTTGAAAGTTTGATATTTTCATCGGACTATGCAACTTTACGGAATCATGCCCAGACCTATCCACCACAAAACTACCTCGTATAGTCATGTAACCATAGTGCATCTTACCAAATATTTCCATGAACTCAACATCAATCCAAATGTCACCTTACTCACAGAGCCACGCCAGCCTGCAGTTACAAACACCAACACACTAAATACGCACAATCTACTAATTATACTACAGTGTGTATATATATCATATATATGAAGAGTTCAGATGCCACTCCCTGTAAACGACAATCAAAGAAATGTAGTTTAAATAAAATATTTCTACTTGAAAATAAGTGTAATTTTCACTAATTCTACTTTTCTATGATCACATGATTATGGAGCAATGAAAAAAGAAGTAGGAATGTACAAAATATATATTTGTTCAAGGCTCCAATGTTTATGTCAATTTTGGGATTGCCGTTTATGGGGTTTTGCACCTGAACTTTTCATATATATATATATACATTTCTCCAGTGTGTTTGGTGCGAGGGAGGCCCTGCCCACCAGTACCCCGATACCTCGGGGGTAGGTGAGGGGGGCACCACCAATTCGCCAAGGCGGGATAGATATGGGTCACTCTCCTGAAAACTGGCCAGAAGTGTCACATGGAGAGTTAAAATTTAATATTTGAATTTTTAACATTTTTTGGTTGCAAATGAAAGCTGGAAACCTCCCCTTTACATCTATGTAAAATATAAATTGATGAGATAAAAGATAATGGTGTAGTCCATGAATAAGATATCTCTTATGGCAGTATAACATGTGTGTCACACGTGTAACACATGCTTAGGACACCACACAGTCTGCTTAATAAATATCTAATCAGAATTAAATAATATCATACTTAGAAGCATATTAATCATGGCATAATATACAGAAATATCTAGTGCTTATATTGATAAAAAAAAGATTCCCAGCCATGCTTTATTCACTGAATAATTAGTGTACAATATTTGTGTGGCATCCAGACACCACGGTTACACGTGTGATGGAAATTTGCAATGTTATTTCTGAAGACATTAAATTTTTTTTTTTTTTAATTTAAGCATGCATACATGTTAATAAATACTTCCTCTTTGATTTGGGAACTGTTTTGTTTGATATATCAATGCAATACAAGATGTTAATAAGGATTCAACCACTCCCATATGTCATGTTACAAATGGCTGACTGTAAAATGGTTTTTTTTGGTACAAAAACAGTTCATAACTAAAAAGACCAAAGTTGCACACAGTTTTATTTTATTTCCTTTATTTCTTTCATCAAATCTGAACATGAATATGAAAAGTATAAGGAAAAAAATAAGTAGGACGGTTTTTATTGATGTTTTAAAATCCCATCTCATGCTGACCAGTTTTCAGGAGAGTGACCCATATATACAGTATATGCTTCCTTTGCATTTATACTCGCATAATGCCTTATGCATCACATATATATACAGTTCAACAAACAAAGATTGGCTGAATGAGTTGAGCACCCACCTTTCGTTTTGGGAGGTCGTGGGATTCTATCCCCCGAGTTTGGATCCTAGTCGAGTCAAACCAATGACTTAAAAATTAATACTTGTTGCTACCTAGCCTGGCATTTGGCATTAATAGGATGTGCCAAGAAGTAGTGGAATGAGGAAGAACAATTAAATGTCCACGATTGAAATTTCCCCAGCTAAATCAACTACTGTATATATATATATAATATAATATATATATATATATAATGTGCAAACCAGCATGAATCACCCTATTTCAGCTACATGTCACATGGAACCACCCATCTCTCGCTGATCCACTCAGACCATTCCTTGCGAGAAGGGATGAGCGAGTGAGTTGAGCGTCCGTCTCCCGGTTTGTTAGATCTTGGGATTCCAACCCACGGGTTCGAACCCTGGTCGAGTCAAACCAATGACTTAAAAATGTATGCTTGTCGCTTCCTATCCGGGCACTCGGCATTACATTAATAGGATCGGATGAGGACTGGTTAACTCAGTGTCAGGATAATGTGACTGTGTGTGATATCAGGTCATGCTGCTGGTAGCCAGGTCTCCCAGTGGGGCAGCACTATAATGACACCATGAATGTGCACTGTCACAAGTCGGTACCCATCCTGATATGACCTTAGATGTTGCCAGGACGCAAAACTCCAACAACCAACCAACCCTTTGTTGCGTCATGTTTGCCACAGTGTTCCCCAGTGCAGTTAATCGGTGACGGCGGGGGCATGCAGTTCTTTATTTTTCTATTTTTTTTGTATTGAGGCTGTATTTATACTGTCCATAGCATATAAGCCCGGGTACCCAGGCTTGTTTTCAATGCTGGCCAGTTGTAGTGTTGGTGCTTTCTTACCACACAGTGGCTGCTGATAAGGTATTTGATCGCCTGCATTTCAGTAGCAGATAGATAATTGGTTGGTATGGTTAATAGCCTATGGTAGTTTTCTTTTTTTTTTTCTTGGCATATATGTATATATTTGTTCTACTCTTATAACTAGACTAGCCTACTTCTATTTATATATCATAGGCTTGTACATAGCTGTGTGGTGTGTTATCTGGCTACTTTTGGCATGGTTACCTTCCATTGAGCAGCCTTATTTTTGCACAGATATTTTTTGTAAGTTTTTAGGTCAGGGATTTGTCGTTCCTTTACCGTTTGGGCATTCCACACGTTGGCAGCCATTTCCAGCGTGCTTCTCTCATGAGCTTTGATTTGGCTTCTGGTCTGTTTTAGTAGTGGCACATTATTTGCTCAAGTAGCCCTTTGTGGTTTTGTTAGAAGTTTAATGTTTTGGCTATAGCGATATGCTACTGTTTTCAAATGAATTATTCTCCTATTTTCTAGTAATTTCACTTTGGTTCTTTTGTGTATGTCATAGGTGGGGTGCAGCTTGTCTACTCTTAGACAGATTTTTAGGGATCTGTTCTGCAGTGTTTGCAGTTTTTTTTAGTAGTTCTTTTCTTGCACCCATCTAGTTTACATCTCCATAGTCAAAATAGGGGAGCACCATGCCCTTGAAGATTTTTATTGACATTTCTTGTGTCATGTAGTCTCTTGGCTTTGCAAATAACCACCGTTTGTGGTTTACTTTTTGTATAATTTTATTTATACATAGGTTCTAGTTTAGTTGGCTGTCCAACTCAATGGTCTACATTTTCTAGTGTTTGGTTTCCTAACTTACAGTGTAGTTTTCTTTCTGGCATTTGTTTATGCGAGAAGAGTACTGTTTTTGATTTGCTTTTGTTGATGTTTATTTTGTTGGACTTACACGACTCATCTAGTTTTAGTAGGAGTTTATTTAGTTTAGTTATTACCTCCTCTCCTGTGACTGTGTCATCTGCATATAGTTAGAGGCATTCAGTTTGCAACCATTTTTCAAGATCGTTTATATAGATTATAAAGAGTAGTGGCCCTAACACTGACCCTTGGGGTACACCACATGTGACAGGTTGGTTGTCTGATAGTGTATTGTTTATTTTTGTTTTCTGTTGCCTGTTGTTCAGGTAGCATCTTATCCAATCCATAGTGTTGGATTTTATGCCCATGGTTTTTAGTTTTTCCAGTAGTATTTTGTGGTCTACTGTGTCAAATGCTTTGCTGAAGTCAATGAAGGCGGCTCCAACTAATTGTTTTTGGTTCATTGATGCCATTATGTCATTTGTTAGGTTAGCTATTGTTTTTGATGTGGAGTGCAGTTTTCTGAAGCCCCCTTGTCTTTCGTTTAGTATATCATTTTTTTCCAGGTGTTCATTGATGTGTCTATGTAACACTTTTTCAATGAGCTTGCCTGGGGTTTGAAGAATTTATATTGGCCTGTAGTTTCCCATGTTTTGTTTGTCTCCACCTTTGTGAATGGGGGTGATGGTTGCCATTTTCCAGGCTGAGATAAAACGCCCCTGCTCAAAGGAGATGTTGAATAGGTCTACTGTAGTGGCCGCGATGGCTTGGAGTGCCTCTTTCACTATTCTGGTTGGTATTTCATCTATTCCACTTGGTTTATTCATGTCTATGTCATTTATTAATTGTTTTACTTCTATCATATCTGTTTTGCAGGTGGGGATTTCATTCTCCACAGTTCCTGATCTGGTTTCCCATCTTTTTTTAAATTTTTCTGACAGCTTTTTCCCTATTGTGGCAAAGTGTCTGTTCAGTTTGTTTGCTGCATCTTTGTCTGTGAGCATTGCCCCTTCGTTATCTTGGAAGTTTGTAAGCTCTTCTTTGTTAGTTTTTGGGTTTACATTTTTCCAGAATTTGTTTGTGTTGCTTCCCCAGTCTTTGTCCTGCTTTATTATGTATTTCTTTTTTGCTGTTCTCACAGCTTTGAGAGAGTTGTTTCTGGTGATGCGGTAGGCCAGTTTGTCTTCTATTGTTTCTGTGCATTTTGCTTTATCATCCAGTTTACTTTTGGTTGTGATGAGTGTTAGCAGGTCTTTGTCTACCCAAGGGTCTTGGTTTTTTTGTATTTTTATTTTCTTCATGGGACACATCTCATCAGTTGATTTTCTTATTTCTGTGATGATGTTGTCCCAATAGATATCAACATCATCTCTGTTTTGTGTGATGTTGTTTATGTTTTGGTGCAGATGATATTTTAATGTATCTTCTGAGTAGTTTTTTAGGGACCTGCCCATTTTGTATTCATAGTGATTTGTGCTTTTGAGCTTTTTCCTGGTTACATATACTAGTTTGTGGTTGCTTATACCCCAGCTTCTAGTGCCCCATGTTGTGGCTTGGTTTGAGTTGGTTAGTATTAGGTCTATTGCTGAGCTATTGTTGCTTAGCCTTGTGTTTTCAGTGATGAGCTGCTGCAGGCCTAAGATCTTGATGGTGGTTTCCAGCATTAGTTTATTTTTTTCATTGCGGCTGTAATTCACATTGAAGTCCCCTAGCACAAAGATTTCTGCATTTGTTGATTTTTTTATAGTGTTTATGCTCTTTTCTAGTTCTTCAAGGAATACTTCAATTTCACCTGACAGTGTCTAGGTTTTTGGTGGCTTTGCAGTAAATGGCAACACCTCCAGCTTTCTTTGTTTGGTTCATTGCATTAATGTGCTGTCTCTCATTACGTACAAGCCTATATCCGTCTATATTGAGGGTGTTGTTTTGTTGTTTGTCAGTGAACTATGTCTCTGATAATGTTAGTACATCTAGATTGTCTTTTTTTAGATGCATTTTTATTATGTCTATTTTATTGGATGCACTCTGGCAGTTTAGGTGCCGAAGTGTGTGTCCCTTCCCAGTTTGCATTCAATCTCTTCTACCATATTTATTTTACTTTAAATAATATTTTTAGGATAGTGGTTGCTTGATTTCGCGAGTTTTTGATTTTGTTTTGATTATATTTTGGCTTAGTAATTACATCGTTTCTTGGTCCCGGTCGATCATGCATCATTTCTGCTCCAGTGCACACATCTACGCACGTTATGGCATTACAAGGAGGCCTTATATCAAAATTACTATGGAATTGGTACAGAGTGCCACAGAGGCCGATTCTGACCACACAGATATTTTCATTATGTGGGGACCAGATGGGATGGCCAAATGAGTTGCACATCCGTCTCTCGTTTTGGAAGATTGTGGGATTTGAATCCAGGGGATCAAACCCTGGTCGAGTCAAACGAATGACTTAAAAATGTATACTTGTCAATTCGTAGCCAGGCGCTCGGCATTATTATGATAGGGCAAGGACTGGTTGGCTCAGTGTCAGGATGATGCAACTGAGTGGGGTATCAGATCATGGTGTTGGTGGGCTGGACTCCTAGTGGGGAAGCCCTATCAAGTTGCCATGAGTGTGCACTGTCACAAGTCGGTACTCGTCCTGATATAACATTAGATGTTGCCAGGACATAAAACTCCAACAAGCAACGAACCATTATGTGGGCACTGATATAAACTGTGTCATTATGTACCCGTTATGTATATTGGATAATAAAGTCTGATAGTGATACTATACAGGAGCTGACGGGTTCACTCAATCCCCATTGTGTTATGTTGTTTTTTGTTTTTTTGTTGTTTTACATCCTATCAACATCTAAGCTCATATCAGGACGGGTACCGACTTGTGACAATGGGCACTCATGGCGACTTTATAGTGATGCCACACTGGAAAATCAAATCCATATGTTTGAAATCCAATAGCCGATGATAAAAATCAATGTGCTCTAGAGGCGTCGTTAAACAAAGCAAACTTTATAAAGACTCACCCTACACCCCACCACCACCCTTCTAACAGCATGGCCGGGTGCGTGGCCGAATCGGTAGAGCGCCGGCCTCGCTTGCGGGAGATCGGGAGTTCGGTTCCCGCTCGAGTCAAATCAATTGCTTATCAAATTGATTCTTGTCACTTCCTAGCCTGGCGTTCGGCATTAATAGGATATATGACAATGACTGGTTAGTTCAATATCAGGATAATGTGAATGAGTAGGATATTGGTTCATGGTGCCAGCGGCCTGATTTCCCAGTGGGGAAGCCCTATAAAGTCAACATACCAGTCTTGATATGACCTTAGATGTTGCAAGAACGTACAACTCCAAAACCAACCAATCTAACAGCATCCTATATCTAAACTATCCCACCACCCCTCTAACTGTCATCATACTAGTCTAACCCCATGTTGTTGTTTTTTGTGTGTTTACCTCATTCTTTATATATTCATTCATGTTAATGCTTTTCTCTGTATTTTTTGTTGTTGTTGTTTTACGTCATAGCAACATATAAGGTCATATGAGAACGAATACTGACTTGTGACAGTGCATACTCATGGTGCTGCCCTACTGGGAAATCAGGTCGCTGGCGCCATGACCCGATATCCCACATAGTCACATTATCCTGATACTGCGCTAACCAGTCCTTGTCCTATACTAGTAATGTTGAGCGCCAGGCTACGTAGCAACGAGTATACATTTTCTAAGTCATTGGTTTGACTCAGCTGGGATTCGAATTCCCGACCTTCGACCACGTCCGGTACGGTATTTTTATTGTACTGTATTTATTTTATTGTATTGTATTGTATTTTTATTGTATTCTAGCTGCTTATCCATATTAGTAAATCACTAACCACAAACCATAATCTTAAGAAACACAGACCGATAACTGCCCAGCATTGAAAACAAGCTCAATAATCTGAGCTTACATGCTATGGACAGCATAAACATCCCATCAAAAAAAAATTATATATTGCTTTGTGTGTAGCAGCATCTGTCCTTAGGGATGGAAAAATAACGATGAATAAAACCACTTGAAAAAAAAAAAAGCATCGCTTCCTCAGAGGTTATACCACTTATCTAGAAGCGAAATGCAATGTCCTGTATGTACTCAGATGAATAAGGGTTGAAGGTAACACTCCAATGTTCCTCGAAAGCTCATGCGATGGTCTCTATGATGCGGTGATAACCAATGCAACTCCATAACCCTTCTTTGTGAATGATGGACTTTATTTAGCCTTAGTAGAGAATTGCAAACAAATGCATGAATAATAGTAATAGTAATGACAATAACAATAGCAACAATAGCAACAATAGCAACAATAGCAACAATAGCAACAAAAGCAACAAAAGCAACAATAGCAACAATAGCAACAATAGCAACAATAGCAACAATGGCAACAATGGCAACAATGGCAACAATGGTAACAATGGCAACAATGCAACAATGGCAACATAGCAACAATAGCAACAATAGCAACAATAGCAACAATAGCAACAATAGCAACAATAGCAACAATAGCAACAATAGCAACAATAGCAACAATAGCAACAATAGCAACAATAGCAACAATAGCAACAATAGCAACAATAGCAACAATAGCAACAATAGCAACAATAGCAACAATAGCAACAATAGCAACAATAGCAACAATGGCAACAATGGCAACAATGGCAACAATGGCAACAATGGCAACAATGGCAACAATGGCAACATAGCAACAATAGCAACAATAGCAACAATAGCAACAATAGCAACAATAGCAACAATAGCAGCAATAGCAACAATAGCAACAATAGCAACAATAGCAACAATAGCAACAATAGCAACAATAGCAACAATAGCAACAATAGCAACAATAGCAACAATAGCAACAATAGCAACAATAGCAACAATAGCAACAATAGCAACAATAGCAACAATAGCAACAATAGCAAAATAACAATAGCAACATAGCAACAATAGCAACAATAGCAACAATAGCAACAATAGCAACAATAGCAACAATAGCAACAATAGCAACAATAGCAACAATAGCAACAATAGCAACAATAGCAACAATAGCAACAATAGCAACAATAGCAACAATAGCAACAATAGCAACAATAGCAACAATAGAAATGATAGCAACGATAGCAACAATAACAACAATAACAACAATAGAACCAATAACAACAATGGTAATAGTGATAACAATAGGTATAATTATGATAATACCAGCAATAGCAATAAAACCAGCAATAGCAAAAATAATGCTAGCAATAATACAAATAAAAATGATAACAATAGCAATAAAAACAGGAATAGCAACAATAACACTAGAAGTAATACCAATAGCAATAATAACAATAGCAATAATAATGATAGCAATAATAATGATAGCAATAATAATGATAAGCAATAATGACAGTAGCAATAATAACAGTAGTAATGATAACAATAGCAATGATAGCAATAGCAATGATAACAATAGCAATGATGCACTAGCAATGATAACAAGAGTAATGATAACAATAGCAGTTATAATAATTACACTGATAATAGCAATAATAGCAAGGAGGTCGCAAGGAGGTCGCAAGGAGGTGGGTTCTTTGGTCCAAAGTGGTCGCAAAGTGGTCGCAAGCCGTAGTGTGACTGGGGTTTGATTCATACAGTGAGATACTGACAGCCAATGTTAGACTAATACGGGACATCCCTAAACCAACACTATCACACCCCGCCTTGGGCAGTGTCGGAGGTTGGAGGGGGTGGGAGCTATGGCGGGGGGGGAGGGGGAGGGGGGCCGTTTGTTTCTTCTGTGATTTGACACCAGCGCCGTCTGGCGGACCGAAAGGGTACTTGCTGTCATGTGACAGACTCGCGCATGCGAGCGAAATTTGCACTGCTAGTGCTAATGGGGCTGTCACACTACGACGTAACGACGTCAACGTAGGGAGAACGTGAAGAACGTTGAACTTCTCGGCGTAGTATGCAAATTTGGGCACAAGTTGAACGTGGATGCAGCGTAGTGGACGAGAGAGCAACGTCGGTAAAGCGTAGTGATACCGTCGTTCGACGAGAGAGGTCAACGTAATGACGCTGACGGAACGTTATGAACGTTATTCAATCGTCAGAAGAACGTTACGTGATGTTCGCTACGTCATGATACGTTCTCCTGACGTTCTCCTGACGTTCTCCTGACGTTGTCCTGACGTTCCCATTACGCCCTGTGGGCATTTGCACTTGGTTTAATGGGGGTCAACGTAGTGGAACGTAGTTGAACGTAGTGAGGAGCGTTGGAATAACGTCCGTTTAACGTCATTGACGTTCGCTGAACGTGAACAGAACGTACGGCAAACGTAAACCCTTACGTTCGACCTACGTTGAAACTTTTGAACATGTCCAAAACCTCGACGTAATTCGACGTAACACGACGTAATGTGACGTAGCTCGACGTCACTCTAACGTCATTATGACGTCATCATAACGTAATCCAACGTACATCAACATAATGACGAAATATCACCACGTTAGGCTCACGTTGGCTCATTACGTCGTAGTGTGACAGGGGTATAAGCCGTTACGCTGTTCTTGTGACCCTACAGAATTTGAGGCGAGCTTTCACGGCGGCTCCGGTCTTCAGGCCGGCCATTCATCAGGGCCGACCCTCGTACCGCATGCCTAATGCTCAGGGGCGAGGGGAAGGAGGGGCGGGGGCCGTCTTCCGGCACCCGGGCCGGCCGTCCACCTGTGAGCACCTCCCGGGGTGAAGCACCGCCACCGCCCCGGCGTGGTCTCTCCTTCATCCGGTACTTAGTGGACACTGCTCGTCCACCCCCACCCCCACCCCCACCTCCCCCTCCACACACATTGCTCGTCCACCCCCACCTCCGCGCACACTGCTCCCACACCCCCACCTCCATCTCCGCACACACTGCTCGCCCACCCCCACCCCCACCTCCTCCTCCACGCACACTGCTCGCCCACCCCACCCCCACCACCACCTCCACCTCCACCTCTACCTCCACCTCCACCTCCTACCTCCACTCCACCTCCACCTCCACCTCCACCTCCACCTCCATGCACACTGCTCGCCAACCCCCACCCCCACCAGCACCATGACCTGATATCCCACTCAGTCACATTATGCTGACACAGAGACAACCAGTCCTTGCCCTTTCCTAATAATACCGAGCGTCTGGCTAGGAAGCGACAAGTATGAATCTTTAAGTCATTGGTTTGACTCAAACAGGGTCCGAACCCAAGAACTCATGGGTTCGGATGCCCGATCTCCCAAAACAGGAGACTCATTCGGCCATCCCATCTGGTCCAATAATTAAAGTTGCATAGTCTGATCGTTTTGAATTTCTGTATTTTTTTCTGATATAAATATATTAGATCGATCACTAGTATCTACTTTACATTAGTTCAAAGTTACTTTTATTTTAAATGGTAAACTTTTGAGATATTTTGAGTGCAAACATGGAAAATTAGTTTTGGTAAGCTTGCCAAAAAAACTCTGACACCATAGACTTCTGCAGTAACAGGTTCTGTTAAATTGATTCAGCATTGCCTTCTACGCAGAAACAAATGCTTAATAAGTGCATCAGTATCTAAGTTAGATATATAAAATCAAATTTAGATAATTGGTTTGGTTTTGAAAATTTGATATTTCCTCGGACTATGCAGCTTTAATGTATAGTGTGATGGGGCCCCCTTCATTGCCGCCATGTATCGCTGTAAACTGCAACGGTGACGGAGCAGTCCTTGCTGCCACCGTATGGTAGTGGAGCTCATGTCTGGACTACTACACTAGCATAACTGTTATTTGACTAAACTTAAAGCGCCTATGTATCAAATCACAGCACATGAAATGCTATCATTGTACAGTTGTTTTCGCGCATCTCTCTTTGATTAGCAAGAAGTTATATAAAATTATTACTAAGCACTTCCAGAATTCGTGATGGGATAGTCATCGTTCTTGTTCTGACACGTGGTCTGGTAGTGGCCAAGTTGAGAGTTGAGAGGCGGTCGTCGTGAGATGGTGCTACAGATGAGTGTAGTGGGGGTACCAGTGGCGCCACCTGTAGGCAACCATAAGTGGGCAGTGGTGTGGGTTCCGGCAAGCAGTAGTGTTGTCGGTCCCCGCCAAGCATCAACGACAGTAGGTGGCGCCACCCGTGGGTGTGGAGCAGAGCAGGCATGGGGCGAGATATAGTCAAAGGTAGCTCGGGATGTGATGATTGTGTTCGGTGGTGCAGCCGTCGGTCCTGAGCGGACAGCCGCAGGGTGGCGCCACCTCCAGGTAGGGCCCAGTGCTGAGGCTATGGGAGTAGTTGTGCCGTCGGGCTGCTGCTCGTTAACTAGCCGTCTTGGGTATAGTATAACACGGACAATATTACAATGTTAATTAGACAATGAGAAAAACTGGGAAATACTAACAAGAGGATGAGGTTTATGTATGAGTCGGCCTCACGAAAACGGGCCAATAGGTGGTCAATTTAAAATGTCGGCATCGCAATCCTTAAAGTGTAGTGCATTTCTTTGTTTCATATTAAATTATCCTAGAAACAAATAGAGTTGTTGTATTTTCTCTAGCTTCACATTCAGGATAAATTTAAGAACTTTGCAACACCTCTGTCAATGCTAAACTATAATTATGGCGTTCGACGCCAACATCCAATGCTCGATGCCAACAACTTTAATAAATGTTGGTGTTGCAATTCTTAAAGTGAGCACATTTCTTTGTTTCATATTAAATTATCCTAGAAACAAATAGGGTTGTTGTATTTTCTCTACCTTTACATTCAGGATGAATTTAAGAACTTTGGGACACCTCTGTCAATGCTAAACTATAATTATGCCATTTGACGCCGACATCCAATGCTCGACACTGACCCTGCTGACAACTTTCCCCGATTGGCCTATTTTCGTGAGCCTGACCTGCTGACTCGTATATAGTTATGATCAGGAAACCATTGCCATGCACGAATATATTTCTTTTAATGCACAAACTGTCTTTGTTTCATCTGATTGTTCCTCTGATAACAGGAGCAGAGAGGGTGGCCAAATGAGTTGAGCATCTGACTCCTGTTTTGGGTGATCGGGAGATCCGAACCCATGAGTTTGTGGGTTCGAATCCTGGTTGAGTCAAACCGATGACATAAAATTTGATACTTGTCACTTCCTAGCCTGGGGCTCGGCATTATTAGGATAGGGCAAGGACTGGTTGACTCAGTGTCAGGATAATGTGACTGAGTGGGATATCAGGTGATGGTGCTGGCGGCCTGGTTTCCCAGTGGGGCAGCACTATGAAATCGCCATGAGTGTGCACTGTCACAAGTCAGTACCCGTTCTGATATGACCTTCTTTTTTCTTTTTTTGTTGGTACATTAGTTGTTTAAGCAGGGGAAATTTCAGTCGGAGGCGATTGGTCTTCCTCATTACGCTGCTCCTTGCCCTATCCTAATAATGCCGAGCGCCTGGCTAGGAAGCGACAAGTATCAATTTTTAAGTCATTGGTTTGACTCGACCAGAATTCTAACCCAAGACCCCACGATCTACCACACGGGAGACGGATGCCCTAACTCATTTGGCCATCCCGTCTGTTGCCTTAGATGTTGCTAGTTTGTAAAACAATAACAAACAAACATATGATGACAGGACACCTGTTATGCCGCCAGGAATTTGTTCGGAAGCTGAGTTCTCCATTGAAGAGAGGTACTGATGTCTCTCTTGGTCTCCTTCGATGTATAATACCAACATATGATGCATTTAAAAAAAGATTTTTATTGATGAGGTATTTACTCTGCCCATAACGTATAAGCTCCTGTCACGGTGCTTGTTTTCAATGCTGGACAGCTGTGGTGCTGTCTTGATCTGCTCCTTTGCCCAGGAGTGTTTACCTGTGTCTGCTCGGGTCAGCCTTCCGCAATTTTGGTGGTTAGTAATAGCCTATGTTAGTTTTTTTGTAATTTTCCAGTTTTTTTTGTCTAGTCTGAGTAATGATACCTTAGCCTACTATGTACATCTACTTGGGTGACATGCAGGCTTGCGGGAGAGGATCCCGTTCCATTCAGATTTTTTGTTATTTGTTACAGCATCCTTTCACCTAAACCCTGTCCTTAGATAGTGCACTCGTGTGCTAGAACACACTCGGACCCTTTAGGACTGCGGCCAGGTGGGATGGCTGTGTTGTTTGCCTCGCCATTTTGTATTTCAGGGTGGATCAGTTGCATGACCGTGGCCTGTCCACTTCTGTGTTGGGTTGTGCCATTACACATATCCAGGTGGACTGCGCCATGTGGTGATAGCTTTCCTGATTTCCTTAATACTTAGGAGGGCTAATTTTCCTATTTTTTCTTTTTAGTGCCTACCACTTTTCCTGGCCTGTCTTTTGCTTTCTGTGCCAGTACACAGCAAGCATTGACGGCGTTCAGGGGCAGGTGTGGTTTTGTTGTGTCAGTAAGTAATTGTTTTCTTTAGGAATTTTTTGTAGTGGTCAGGGTTACGGATTGCCCATAATTTTACATTTTGTTTATTCCAGGCATGTGCTGCCATGGTTAGTACACTTCTCTCATGTATTTTCATGTTGCTTCTTTCCATTAGGAGTATTGGGGCTGCCATGTATCTAGTCTCCCTGCAGGAGTCTACTGTGTAATCCGGTTTCGTGGTGTAGTGGTGTGCTAGTATTTTCAGGTGTGTTTCTCTTCTGCTTGTTAATAGTGTTGCTTTGCATTTTTTGTGTAGTTCTATCGTGGGATATCTTTTGTGTACTTGGAGGCATATTTTAAGGGCTTTATTTTGCATCACTTGTAGTTTGTTGAGTAGTTTGGTACTAGCCCCCATGTATACTACATCACCGTAGTCGAAGTAGGGAAGGATCATTCCTTTATATATTTTGATTGCCATGCTTTCAGTCATGTAGTACCTTAGTTTTGCCAGTAGCCATATTTTATGGTCCGCTTTTTTGATAGTGTTTGTTATGCAAAGGTCATAGTTTAAGTGCCTGTCCAGGTCCACTCCCAGATATTTTATTAATCGAGTATAAATAACCAAATACGATCATCATCTACAACTTCATGGTTCCAGTTTGTTGTAGCGTGAGAAAACACTACCCTGGCACCCCCTTGTGGCGGTATGCCTCACTAATCCTATGCGCGTGCATGACCTGATCGTTGACATGTCCAGTCCAATTTTAGAATTGGACCGGACCTGCAGAAGTTATTAACCTCACTCTTTCGTGTTGCGATATTCTTCCAAGCAGCGGAATTTCCTCCTTAAAACAGGAAAAGAATGGTATAATAGCAGAACATAGTTTGGTACCAATTTACAAGCAAGGACCACCGATATTTATCACATGCATGGAATAACCCGGCGGTCATAGCTTAGACTTACTAAATAACTAATACCCCTGTCACACTACGACGTAATGAGCGAACGTGAGCCTAACGTGGTGATTTTTCGTCATTACGTTGATCTACGTTGGATTATGTTATGATGACGTCATAATGACGTTAGACTGACGTCGATCTACGTCACATTACGTCGTGTTACGTCGAGTTACGTCGAGGTTTTGGACATGTTCAAAACTTTCGACGTAGCTCGAACGTAAGGGTTTACATTCGTCGTACGTTCTGTACACGTTCAGCGAACGTCAATGACATTAAATAAACGTTATTAGAACGTCGGTCACTCCGTTCAACTACGTTGCATTACATTGCACTACGTTGACCCACATTAACCCCAGGGGGAAGGTGCAGTCCACATAGTGAAAACGCCGGGATAACGGACGCCTAACGGACGTCCAACGTAGGTTTACCGTTTTGCCACCGTTTCCTGACGTAAGTAGCGTAAGGTAACGTAAAGCAACGTAGTTCTGGTGATGGAATAACGTTCATAACGTTCCGTGAGCGTCATTACGTTGTCCTCTCTCATTGATTGACGGTATCACTACGCTTTACCGACGTTACGCTCTCGTCCACTACGCTGATTCCACGTTCAACTTGTCCTCAAATTTGCATACTACGCCGAGAAGTTCAACGTTCTTCACGTTCTCCCCACGTTGACGTCGTTGCGTCGTAGTCTGAGAGGGCCTTTACCTCACAGGATATAACTGCCCATAGTGGGATTATATGAGTCGGTACAGCCCAGACCTCCCATACGTATATTCGTGAGTTTGATTCCCAGTCGAGTCAAACCAATGACTTACAAAATTGATACTTGTCGATTCCTAGCCTGGCACTCGGCATTATTAGCAAAGGGCAAGGACTGGTTAGCTCAGTGTCAGGATAATGTGACTGAGTGAGTTATTGGGTCATGGTGTTGGTGGTTTCGTCTCCCAGTGGGGCAACACTATAATCGTGCCATGAGTGAGCACTGTCACAAGTTGGCACTTGTCCTGATATTACCTTAGATGTTGCCAGGATGTAAAACTGCAACAAACAAACATATATAATAGTTTTCTTATATATATATATATATAAATATATATATATATATACATATATATAGGGAGCGGGACGTAGCTCAGGGAGTAGAGTGTCCACCTGTGAAGGTGTTGGTCATCCCATCGATTCTGCTCAGAGGACCTATTTGGAGCTTGAGCTATTTTCCGTTCCAACCAGTGGTCTACAACTCGTTCATTAAAGGCTGAGATATGTGCTGTCATGTCTGTAGGAAAGTTTCATATAAAAGACACCTTTCTGTTTATCGGAAAGAGTAGCCTATGTGCCGGCACCATGTTTCCTCTGAAGAAATAAGTCAGAATGACTATATGTTTGACGTCCAATAGCCGATGATGAAAATCATTGCGCTCTAGAGCCGCCATTAAATAAAGCAAGCTTTACTTTTATGGGTGTGTATATACATATATATATATATATATATATATATATATATATATATATATATATATGAAGAGTTCAAGCGCAAATCACATGAACGCCAATCCACAAATTGAGGTCAACATTGGAATCTAACCTTTAAAAAAAATCATTTTTTACATTCCTACTTTTTTGTTCCTTGCTCCACAATCAGTTCATCACAAGAAATGTGGAATTAGTGACAATTAAAATTAGCTTCAGGTAATAATCATTTACTTTAACAGCATTTTTGGATTGGCGTTTACGGGGTTTGGCACCTGAACTCTTCATATATAATTCGAGGTTCTCTCGCAGGGTAGAAAGAAAAGGAAGATTCCTATCAGTTGAGAAGTTTATTTCCTCTTGACACGAAAAACCTTTAGCGCATAGTGTATAGGGTGCAGTTGGCTCTCAAGTACCAGACAATGCATGTAGTGGCGCCACCGTAGGCCTGAAGTTCCGCAGCTTATGAGTAGGCAGCCTAGCATGTATCACATTGGTTTATAATTAAATACAATAATCGAGTAGAAAATTGGTTAAATAAATTATATCTCATGCCGAAGATGTATACTGTTGTAATTTTATACCAACTATATATATGCATAATATACATATATAATAGTTTACTTTATATATATATATATATATAAATACCTGTATTTATATATAAATATATACATTTAGATATATATAAATACATGTATTTATATATAGATATATATATTTAGATATATATACAGTAAAACCTCTCTATAACGACCTCTCCACAGACCGACCGCTCCCCTACATCGACCGCTTTATTTGGGTCCCAACAATACCGTTGTAAAGATATTCTAACTCTCTAACCCCCACCTCCCTAGATGGATCACTTAAAGTCGATCCCATGGTCTGTCGATTTAGAGAGGTTTTACAATATTAAAATTGAGTAAGGCCAGCAGCTGGATACGTGACAGGGCCCTCACGGGGGCGCACGGTCTATTATAATACAGGGTCAGCTGTAGGTAAGTGCTAACTATTATAATGAAGATCGTAGTGTCTTGTTTATATTCCAATAATAGATTATAGAGCACATATATTATATATATATATATATATATATATATATATATATAAACAGGGTGCGTGTCTTTGTAGGTCGTAGCAGAGAGGGGCTGGGGACACTCACCGTAAACAAATAGTGCCGTGAGTAGCTCATTAAGTCCTACGCGAGGTGCTCACCCCAGCCCGCGCTGCTATAAAAGCGCAGCAAGGCCCCGGGGTTGTGTCCCCCGGGAGCAGGGCCCGCGGTGACCGGGCGGCACCGGGCGCCCGTGTCCCCGCCCCCCTGCACCTCCCCCATCCCACGCCGCTCCCTGACCTCTCGCGAGCCGCGCACAGCAAGTGTGGGGGCCCCCTCATAATAGGCCCTTTTCAATGTTCATAAACATTGTGTATGCGCGCGCAGCTTGGCTGCAGAACGAAGGCACACCGCCATTGGTTTGCCGGTATGCGCAGTGCAAAACTGTTATTTTATTCAAAATTAATAGAAATGCTGAACCCTAACTATATAGATTTAATATAATCTATTCGGTGATTATGTTTACTATATGTGTTCCAAGCGGTTTGTACTTAGGTGGTTTGGTTTTAGAGATATTTCACTTTTACTGAATGAAGATTGCTCACGGCCATTGACAATGCATTGAGTTTGCCGGTACGTGCAGTGCAAAACTTCTATTTTATTCAAAATTAATAGAAATACAGAACCCAATCCTTATAAATGTAATATAATCTCTTCGTTGAATATATTTGCTATATGTGTTTCAAGCAGTTTGTTTCTGGGTGGTGTGGTTTTAGAGATATTTCACTTTTCCTGTATGAAGATTGCTCACGACCCTTGACAATGCATTGAGTTTGCTGGTATGCGCAGTGCAAAACGTCTATTTTATTCAAAATTAATAGAAATGCAGAACCCTAGCCTTATAAATTTAATAGAATCTATTTGTTGAATATGTTTTCTATATGTGTACCAGGCGGTTTGTTTCTAGGTGGTGTGGTTTTAGAGATATTTCACTTTTTCTGTATGAAGATTGCTCATAGCCATTGAGTTTGCAGTGTGACACTGACAGTGTGTCGTCCTGCAGGCAAAAGGCGCACACACTGACCTAGATACCTATGCTGACGTCATATGAAATAGGTCTATAGGAACCTGGCTCTTCGATAACTCGACAGGAAACTAATATCACGGCTAATTCTGCGTCCGTAATATGGCCACTAGGCCGGGACGCTGGGGCGCGCATGGCTAGCGATTCCACCGACGCCATTAGCAAATAACGGGCGTTAGCAATTATAATAATACTCGTTATTATTCACAGTATGGGATGTATAGCGCATTATACAAGTGTAAATAGGCGGCGGAGAATACATGTTCTTTATGTATATATATATATATATATATATAGTCTTGTGAAAAGGGTTGTAATATCCTATATATATGTATATATATATGTATATATATGTATATATATATGTATATATATACATATATATATATATATGTATATATATATATATATATATATATATATGTCTGTCTGTGTCTGGTTGTTTTATGTCATATCAGAACTGGTCGCGACTTGTGACAGTGCGCTGGCAACTTTATAATGCTGTCCCACTGGGAAAACAGGCTGCCAGCACCATGACCTGATATCCCACCCAGTCACACTATCCTGAGACTGAGCTAACCAGTCCTTGCCCTATCCTATTTATGCCGAGCGCCAGGCTAGGAAGTGGCAAGTATCAATTTTAAAGTCATTGCTTTGACTCGGCCGGGAACAGAACTCCCGACCTTCCGCATGTGAAATGCGCGCTCTACAGATTCGGCCACCGCGCCCAGTGCTTCGCATCTGGATGCATGTATATATTTGAATGGTATAGTTTGTCGATGATTTGTTGAGAAGATGGAGTGTCAGAACTGAACACACAGCATTGAGTTTGGCTTTAACCCTATGAGTAGCAGCCTTATTTCGTCTCACAAGGTTTAAGTCATCAGAGCGTGCGCGAAAAGGAACAGCGGATTACGCTGATTAAAGGGCGCATTCCTTACACGCAGCATGCGGCATGCGGTATGCGAATGCAAATGCGGCAAAAAATCGAAACGCTTTGAAGTCAATGGACTACATTCCTTACATGCGGTATGCGAATGCGAATGCGAATGCATCAACTCGATCGGTCCATGTAGCGATCGGTGCGGCATGTGGCATGCGGCATGCGGCATGCGGCACGCGGTGTGCGAATAGAAATGTCAGTCACACTTGTCCATTAGTTTTAGACGAGGAGAGGCGACTGAGCATTACGGAACGGTCACACACAAGGGTGCAGAGGGGAAACATATGGTAGTGGTGGCGGTGGGGTTCGGGTTGGTAAAAATGCTACCATAGCCACAGAAATATGACTACTTATCTATAATTTGGTAATTATAAAGGTAGGAACCCCCATGTGACGTATCAAGAGGTACATCGATATAAATGCATTATTAGGTCATATACAGTGCAGTATTGAGTATACTTGTTTATTTTTATTTTTTAAATAAAGCCGCATGCTGCATGCCACATGCCGCGTGTAAAGGGCGCATTCCTTACACGCGGTATGCGGTATGCGAATGCGACAAAAAATCGAAACACCTTGAAGCCTATGGGCTACATTCCTTACATGCGGTATGCGGTATGCGAATGCGAATGCGAATGCGAATGCATTTTCCGATCGGTCCATGTAGCGATCGGTGCGGCATGCGGTATGCGGCACGCAGGGTGTGAATAGAAACCTGAGTCTGATGTGTCCATTGGTTTAACACGAGGAGAGGCGACTGAGCATTACGGAACGGTCTCACATATGGGTGAGGAGGGGAAACACAGGTGAGCTGGGCACCCGGGAGACATACGGTTAGGGGAAAGCTAAAAATGCTACCATATGCACAGATATATGAATACTTATCTATAATTTGGTTATAATAAAGGTAGGAACCCCCATGTGACGTACGAAAAGGTACATAGATATAAATGCTATATTTGGTCGTATACAGAGCAGGATGGAGAATAATTGTTTATTTTTATTTTTTAGATATAGCCAGTGTGTGCCGCATACCGCATACCGCATACCGCATACCGCGTGTAAGGAATCATGCCATTCGCATACCGCATGCCGCATACCACATACTGCGTGTAAGGACTGGGCCCTTTAGGAATCATGCCATTCGCATACCGCATGCCGCATGCCGCATACCGCATGCCGCATACCGCATACCGCGTGTAAGGAATCCGCCCTTAAGGCACCGTCCGCGCATGCTCCAACCGAGGATGGCTTACTAATAAAACACCACTCGCTTTTGCAAATTATTCGGGGACAAGCAAAATCAACCAAATTCATAAAACACAAAAAGCACCTTACAGCAAGAAGTTTGGCCAAATTCATAGAACCCAAAACGGAATTTACAGCAAGAAGTTTGTGATTTGTCTGAAGTATGTGCGGAAGTAAGGGACGGTCTGCGCATGCGCTGTGTGTGTCAATAGAGTCCGTGCTATATTGGACCTTTGCCGTAAAGCTGCATAGTCCAAGGAAAACATCAAATTGTCGAACCGGACATGGTGGCCGAATCGGTAGAGCACAGGTTTCCCATGCGGAAGATCGGTAGTTCAAATCCCAGCTGAGTCAAACCGATGACTTTTTACATTGATACTTTATGCTACCTAGCTTGCCACTTGGCATTAATAGGATATGACAAAGACTGGTTAGCTCAGTGTCAGGATAATGTGACTCTGTGGGATATCAGGGTATGGTGCTGGCGGCCTGGTCTTCCAGTGGGGCAGCATTATAAAGTCGTCATGAGTGTGCACTGTCACAAGTCGGTACCTGTCCTGATATGACCTTAGATGCTGCTAGGTCGTAAAGCAATAACAATATTCAAATTGTCAAAACCAAAATACTTATCTAGATTCGATCCTATGTATTGAACTTAGATAATGGTGCACTTATTAATCATTTGTTGCTGCATGTCATAGGATATTAAGCCAATTTAATAGGATATGTCTATGGTGTTCTAAATTTGGCGCCTTTGCTCAAATTAATTTGCCATGTTTTTATTTCGAATATCTCCAAAGGTTTACTATTTAAAATAAAAGTAAAATAAGAGGTACTAAAATATATTGTAACGATCGATCTAATGCATTGTTCTATCATTAAACAAAATGGCAGAAATTGAAAACCATCAACCTATACAACTTTAAAAAAAAAAGATTTATACTGCCTATCATGGATAAGTCTGAATAGACTTGTTTTCACCATTAGACAGTTTGTTGATAGAAAGCCTGAGCCTACACTTTTACCGACCCAAGGGATTTTTAACCTCCCACACCACATAGACATGGTATGAGAGCAACTGGCCTTTGATGATGCTGTAAGTTATACAAATTTGATGAAAATTATCACTTAGTTATTAGTTAGATGTACGCGCTGATATAAGGATGATTGATATTGACGCGATGGATACTTCATTTGTGCATAATGCATTTAGACTACAGACTACAGACTTCAGTTCTCTCATCGGGAATCGGGAATCGGGAATAGGTGACAGTTTCAAATCCCGTAACTATACACTTCGAGACCTGCCACATGATGCATGTTACTGGTAACTGATACAGATTTTAGTGTTATATTTAGTGATATGGCCATGTTCTATTTAATAGTTAAATTTATGGAAATAAAAATGTTGAACTGAGATGCTGAGACTGGCGAAATCAGTGACACATACAGCTGATGTTCAGGCTCAGTGATGAATGTTGTATGAGAATGTAATGTAGTTTGTTGTATATGATCATTAAACGTTTGAGTAATAAAATTATGTAATTCTATCCACATGTTTGCTCTGGTATGCAGGACATATGTATATGAAATAGTATGTGAATTCATACAGATTCATACAGGATTTTAGGTGAAGACTACAGATTGCCATCCAAAAATGTGGCAGGTCTGCACTTCACATAGTTTCATACCACCCTTACAGCGCCCCCTACCCAGTCACAGTAATGCCCATCTCATGCTTTACCACTCGGTTTGCTTGAATACCAGCCCGTTCGCCTGCTCATCCCATCTCCTTCTCCAAAGTAAAGTTTGTTTTATTTAACGACACCTGTAGAGCACATTGATTTTCTTATCATCGGCTATTGGACGTCAAACATATGGTCATACTAACATATTTCTTTGGAGGAAACCCGCTGCCACCAGATAGGTTACTCATGCCTATAAGCAACAATGGGTGTTTTATATGCTCTTTCCAACAGACAGGACAGCACATACCACAGCCTTTGATAAACCAGTTGTGGACCACTGGTTGGAATGGAAAATAGCCCAACCTGCAAATGGGTCCACTGAGAGGATGACCCAACAGCTTCACAAGTGGACACTCTACTGCCTGAGCTAAGTCCCGCTCCCCATCCTTTATACCTACGTCCAGTCTCTCCCCAACCCATGACAACCTCGATAAAGGAATCACCTGGTACTCGCAGTACACGGGTGAATACCAGCCCTATATAAAAATGGTCGAAAAAGCGGGTTAATGAAATGAGAGCCTAATTTCACAATCTAAGAAGCAACATTTATTCTTTGTAGATGTCTTCATATTTACCCGCTACCTTTGAGTTGAAAAATATAATAAAATATCTAGTCTAATAAGATTTTTAAATGAAATCGACGGCGTTCTAGCACCACCATCTTGTCTTTTTGCATTCTCGCCCATTTCACGAACTCTGTGCCTATATGGGTAGCCATTTGATACTGGAGCCACAGTTTCTAGTTCCTGTTCCATACTAAAGCTATTTTCGCCCGTATTTACACTACGTTGTCCTTCATCCGTGTACTACAAGTACCAGGTGAATCTTTTATCTAATGATAACCGTGCATGTCCAGCATGTGACCCTCCTCACACAACACCCATAATGACCTCATGCACTACTCACCACCTGCCCACAATGCACTCATTCCAGCCTGTCCTATCCTCATACAACAGCATCCTCACTACTACACCCCCCGCCCTCACTACACCCTACCAACACTCACTACGCCCACCCCACACTCACTACACCCACCCCACACTCACTACACCCAGCCCTCACTACACCCCCCCTGCCCTCACTACACCACCCCAAACTCACTACACCCAGCCCTCACTACACCCACCCCGCCCTCACTACACCCTACCCTCACTCACTACACCCACCCCACACTCACTACACCCGAAGCCCTCACTACACAGCCCTCACTCACACACCCACCCACACTCACTACACAGCCACAACACCCACCCGCCCTCCTATACACCCACTACACCAGCACTCACTACACCCAGCCCGCCCTCATACACCCACCACCACACACTCTACAACCCACCCCACACCCACTACACCAGCCCTCACTAACACCCCCCCCGCCCCTCACTACACCACACACATCCACCACACGTCACTACCCACCCCACCCACACCCTCACTACACCCCCCCCCACACGTACACACTCACCTACACTCACTACACCAGCCCTCACTACACCCACCCATACTCACTACACCCACCCTCACCCACTACACCCACCCCGCCCTCACTACACCCAACCCACCTCACTACACCCACCCACACACTCACACCGCACACCACACACCAGCCTCACTACACTACACACCAGCCCTCACTACACCTCACACCACCGCCCTCCACCTACTAACCCCCGCCCTCACCTACACCCTCACCTCCACCCACCACTACACTCACATCTCACACCCCACCCGCCCTCACCTAAACCCACCCGACCCCGCACCCACTCTCACTAACCACCTCACTACACCCAACCCGCCCAGCCCTCTACTCAAACCCAACCGCCCTCACTACCAACCCACACACCCCCGCCCACACCTCACACACCAACACCGCCCCACTCACCTCACACCCACCCCGCCTCACTCACCGCTTCACTACCACCCGCCTCGCGCCCTCACTACTTACCCCCGCGCCTCATCTTCCCCCTTCCCTCTTACTTCCTTTCCCTCCCCTCTTCCACCCCTTGCCCCTCCGCCTCCTCCCCTGCCCCTCCCGGCGCGCTGCCGTGCATCATGTGACCTTGACCGTGGCTATGATCCTAAAGCTGTCAGGTCGGAATGTGATATATTACTCGGATCTGGCGCGGGCCGCCCCTACTTGCCTTATCGGGGGTGCTTCGATTGGTTTCGGTGATTGGCTGTGGCCGTGCCGACGCTAGTCGATAGCAGTGTCGGCGGCGGGCGGCTGGTCGGTGCCTGTTTCACCAACACGCCGGTACTAGCAAAATCAAAACAATCTTCTTTGGAGGTCAATCTGTTGATAATGCTACTCTGCTGCTGCCCCCCCCCCCCCCCCGTCCTCCCGCCCGCCTCCTCCTACGATCCCTGCCCTCCTTCCTCCTCCTCCTCGTCTTTGTTCCCATCACACCTTATTCTCCCCCCCCCCCCTGTAACCGGGCACTCTCTGCTTCCCGCTGCCTGGGAACCGACTCCATCGGTCTCCCAGCTCTCACTTCAATATTTCTAAATGTGTACTTTATGGTGTAATTCATCAAATCCCAACCTAATTTACCCATTTGTTTTGGATAAATAGTTTTTATTCTTCAGAATAATACATTTGTCAGTTCGTTTGTTGTTGTTTTACGCCCTAGCAACATCTGAGGTAATAGCAGGTTGGGTACCGACTTGTGACAGTGCGCACTACCTGCATAACTTTATAATTATATTGCTGCCCCACTGGGAAACCAGGCCACCAGCACCATGACCTGATATCCCACTTAGTCACATTATCCTGACACTGAGCCAACCAGTCCTTGACCTATACTAATAATGCTGAGCGCCAGGCTAGGAAGCGACAAGTATCAAGTTTTAAGTCATTGGTTTGACTCGACCAGGATTCGAACCCATAAACTCATGGGTTTGGATCTCTCAATCTCCCAAAACAGGAGACAGACGCTCTGCTCATTCAGCCACCCCGTCTGGTCTACATTTGTCAGTGCCAATGCGCTGGTCTTCCAGCCATTTCACTTTGCATCATTTAGCAATTTACACAAATCATTTTAATGATGAACAATCTAGGAAATGAGAATGCATGGAGTAATTAAAGATTGTTTGTTTTGTCTGTTTGTTTTACGTCCTAGCAACATCTAAGCTCATATCATGACGGGTAGCGACTTGTGACAGCGTGCATGCATGGCAACTGTTATAGTCCTGCCCCCATTGAGAAATCATTCCGGCAGCGCCATGATCTGATATCCCACTCAGTCACATTATCCTAACTAGTCGTTGCCCTATCCTATTAATGTCGAGTGCTAAGCTAGGAAGCAACAAGTATCAATTTTTAAGTCATTGGGTTGACTCGACCGCGAACCGAACTCCCGACCTTCCGCACGCGACGACCGCGCTCTGCCGATTAGGCCATCGTGCCCAGTTGTGATGAAAGAAGATGTACATTGGTAATTTGCAATTGATGATGGTGCTTAGTGATGTCAGCCACATGACGGGTTGCTGAGTAGATGTGTATGTTGTTAGGTAGTTTCATTGGGTGGATTCTGGCGATCTGTCATATGGGGGAAATGCAAAAAAAAAGCATTCATTTAAAGCTGCATTGTTCGATGAAATGTCACCCCAGTCACACTACAGCTTGCGACCACTTTGCGACCACCTTAGACCAAAGAACCCACACTCACCAGTGACGCCCAGACCTCAGCAAACATTGTTTTGGTAGCAAGGACTTCCCTGGTGAGTGTAGGTTCTTTGGTCTAAGGTGGTCGCAAATTGGCCGCAAGCTGTAGTGTGACTGGGGTATAACTTAGATACTGATGCACTTATTAAGCATTTGTTTCTGTGTAGAAGGCAATATTGAGTCAATTTAACAGAACATGTTACTGCAGAAGGCTATGGTGTCAGAGTTTTGGCAAGCTTGCCAAAACTAATTTCCCATGTTTGCACTCGAAATATCTCATTTAAAATAAAAGTAACTTTGAACTAATGTAAAGTAGATACTAGTGATCGATCTAATATATTTATGTCAGAAAAAATACAGAAATTCAAAACAATCGGACTATGCAACTTTAATGTTGGATACTTCTTCGGTTTCAGTGTTAATCAGTAGATAAGTAGTGGGAACACAAGGGAGAGCGAGGGTTTCCATGGTGATGGAGCAGTGCCACATCGGTTTTCACTGGAAATGTAACGTAATGAACCCCTGGCGTTCCTTTCATGTTTGATCCGAAGCCCTAACCTATCGCATTGCCTTCTGGCATTAACTCAAGGTAGCCCTAGATAAAAGATTCACCCGGTACTTGTAGTACATGGGTGAAGGGCAACGTAGTGTAAATACGGGCGAAAATAGGTTTAGTATGGAACATGACCTAGAAACTGTGGCTCCATGATCAAATGGCTACTCATATAGGCACAGAGTTGGTGGAATGGGAGAGAATGCAAAAAGACAAGATGGCGGCCACAGAACGCCGTCGATTTCACTTTTAAATCTTATTAAACTAGATATTATATTATATTTTTCAACTCAAAGGTAGCGGGCTATCAATAAGACATATGTAAAGAATAAATGTTGCTTCTTAGATTGTGAAATTAGGCTCTCAATTCAGTAACCCGCTTTTTCAACCATTTTTATATAGATTTGGTATTCACCAGTGTACTGCGACAAACCGCAATAAGTAGCTTGTCCTGGACATTGTACAGTTTTATCAGGCTGGTTTATTTGGTATATATGATTCAATTTATTTGGTTCAATCATGAGGCTAACCTGGAAGGACAAAGTGACAAATAAGGAAATACTCGAATGGACGGGGCTGCCCTCTATGGAAGATCTTCCGATCAAAAAGAATCTCCGGTGGACTGGACACCTCATGACGATGTCATCAGACAGGCTACCAAAGCAAATCCTCTATTCTCAACTGTCTTCTGGTTACAGAAAGAGAGGGCGTCCTTGTCTCCGCTTCAAGGATACCATCAAGAGAAACCTGAAGCTGAGAGACATTAAGACCGACTCATGGACATCACTCTCACAGCAGAGAGCTAAATGGAGAGCAGCAGTCAAGTAATGAAAGCAGTCTTTGTCGCCTCACGACCGACAGCATGATGATGATGATGATGATGATGATGATGACGGCCCTGAATGTAGCGGTTCCATAGTAAAATAGAAATGGGCCAGAATCATGGTTTGGTTGTTGGTTGCCTGGTTGTTGGTTCCTGGCAACAATGAAATAGCCACTAGTTGCTACCTTGCCTGTACGTTGACAATTCTATGAGAGGGCAAGGACTGGTTGGTTCAATGGCAGGATAATGTGACTGGGTGGGATTCTCCTGGTATCGCGCTGGTGCCATGATATCCCCATAAAGCAGCAAGCGTTATGAATTGGCGATACATGTGTACTGGTGTTTTTCATCCTAGCAACATCTAAGGTTATTCAGGATGGGTAGTGACTTGTGACATTGCATTCATAGTGAATTAATAGACTTGGTTAAGATCAAATCTAGTATGATAATTTTCAATCCAAACAAAGGGCTACTGCCAAAACAACTACAGTCTTTATTCAAAATAAGTTCAGATAGTAGCCATTATACAAGGCAGAGTAACAACCTAAGACAAGTATTTCCAAGAACAACTTTAAAGCCTCAATGTATATCTATATGTGGTATAAAAATATGGAATTCACTTGACTATACTATCAAATGTTCAAACAACATATATATGTTTCAATGAATGCATAAAAAGGAAATATTTAAGCTTTACCAGAGGGAAAATACATAGTAGTCTAGTACATAAATATTGAGATGTAATTTACAGTATTGAGGGTAATGTTGATATGCTTTTAACTTTTATTTTTCTATTTATTATTTCTATTGTATAAGCAATGTATCTGTGTTATTCTTAAAGCACCTCATACGTATTGTACTTCTGCCTTCTCCTTTTTCATGTGAAAGAATTACTGATATAAATATCAACTGCATAGTCCCACTGGGAGACCAGGCAACCAGCACCATGACCCAATATCCCACTCAGTCACATTAACCTGACACTGGGCAAACCATTCCTTGCCCTATCCTAATAATGCGAAGCACCTGGATAGGAAGCGACCAGTATCGATTTTTATCTCAGTGTTTTGACTCAACCAAGGTTAGAACCGGTGGGTTCGAATCCCACGATCTATCAAAACGTCGTGGCTTGGTAAATTGTGAACCTTGTGTGTTCAGACAGGAAGAGACTCGACCGTAGAACCTGTTTTATGCGACCCTTATATGACCGGCCAACCCCTCTGTACAAACAATATTGTAATCTACAAACCATCTCCCTTTCATTTGACTCTCCCTCCGACGACAGGACACCTACTATGTAAGTACAATATTGGTCCCGGTGTAGAGGTGTCCTTTGAAGATCACGCCATGATCAGATCCCAGTTTTATTCCTCGGGGATTTTTTCCCTGGTGAGGCAATCGGTAGAGCACAAGCTTCCCGTGCGGCAGGTCGGAAGTTCGAAACCCAGTCGAATCAAACCAATGACTTACAAAATTGATACTTGTCATTACCTAACCTGGTGCTCAAAATTACTAGGATAGGGAAAGGACGGGTTAGCTCAGTAGCAGGATAATGTGAGTAAGTGGGAACTCAGGTCATGGTGCTGGTTGTCTGGCTTCCCAGTGGGGAAGCACTATAAAGTCGCCATGAGTGTGCACTGTCACAAGTCGGTACCCATTCTGGTATGATCTTAGATGTTGCCAGCATGTAAAACCCCAGTACACACATATCGCCAATTCGTAACGCTTGCTGCTTTACTGGGATATCATGGCACCGGCACTATACCAGGAGAATCCCACTCTTTCACATTATCCTGACATTGAACCAACCAGTCCTTGCCCTCTCATAGAATTGTCGATGGACAGGCGAGGTAGCAACTAGTGGCTATTTCGTAAATGGGCGCCCAGTTTCCCACCCACGGAGCCATCCGGGCCAGTCAATTAGGGTGATATACCATCTATGGGAGCTACCAGATTTCTGGACATGCACAGGGCATTGCATGTCCTTGATAGCCATTTCCCAACCTGCCATGCACGGCAATGTTTTGGGATCGTTTATTTTTGCGAGGGAAGGGGGTTGTAAAAAGATAATTGTTTTTATTTGCTCATCACAATAATCTAAGTAGGGTATTTTTTTATTATTAAGCAAAGTTGGTCCATTAAAAGAATAAAATTATTTACAAGAAGAAAATTATTTACAAGTTATGGTTGTCATTCATGATCATTATGCTGTCAGTCGCAATGCGACAAAGACTGCTTTCATTACTTAACCACCGTTCTCCAATTAGCTCTCTGCTGTGAGAGTAATATTATCTTGTGCGGTTGTACATTTCATAAAAGCTGCTTGCAAAGTGTTGAAGTGCTGCTGGCTTTTGCAAGTTACTAGCGGCACTCTCTCGGGAGCAAATAAAGGTCTCACACCGGCAAGAAGACGTCAAGACAGGCACAAACTATTTGTCCCTGCAGTGGCTGGTCAGGAGATGTTCAAAGTTCCATTCATCACCGCCCTTAATGCTGCCCTGGTAACATGGTTTTCTGTTAGGGTTTGCTCCGTTAGCCTTTGGTTCTATCAAGAACCTGCACCACAAGGCAGTGGTTTACAACTTTGCAAGGCAGGGCCAACAAACTCCCTGGCATATTTTAGCACCTAAGATATCTGCACTACCTGCATATCAAGAACCACACTAACTAACTAGCGATGCATTTGATGGTTGGCCTATGAGGACAGTTCTCAATGATTTGCAGATTTTATCACAACCAATCTTCTTTCCTTGAAACTAAAAATACATTTAAAAGCTGTTATCTAAGTGAGTCACCAGACACCAGAAAATGGCTGGAAGGGGGTCTAGTACCCAATGTGGCTCATCAGGGAAAGTGAATCTAATACAGTTGTAAAGGCAATGACAATAGCTGGATGAATTGGTGGGTGGCAATCATATAATCATCAGAGAGTGTGTGTGCAGATGTGGTAATGTAGATATTACAATGTAATAGGCATTGATTATTGAATCAATTATTGAAATTCGCTTCAATCATGATGATGTTTTCATAATAATTTGATACTCATTTTTATTAAAGGGCAACTGGGTATATCCTCTAATTGAGACTTCAGTGCATCCTACTACAGTATCATATTAAAGTTGCATAGTCCGATGGCTTTGAGTTTCTGCCATTTTTCTGAGATATATAGGTGTATTAAATAGATTGTTATAATCTAGTTTGAAGTAACTTTTATTTTAAATGGCTAAGTTTGGAGATATTTGAATTGCAAACACATACATTTGTTTTGGCAAGTACGCCAAAATGCTGACAACATAGGTTTCAGTAGTAACAGGTTCAATTAAATTGCCTCCGTATTCCCTTCTCTTTGGTGACAAATGCTTAATAAGTGAATCAGTATCTAAGCTGGATATGTAGAATCAATTCTAGATAATTGCTTTGGTTTTGACAATTTGATGCTTCATCAGACTATGTAGTATTAAAGGCCCTGTCACACTATGACGCTTCTCCCGGTGACCCGTCAGCGTTGAAAATAAACGTCGAGAAACGGTAAAGATTTAGGGGAAATATGGGGAAATTTGACGTGTTGGTGAAAAAAAAAAAGTTTGGCGCGACGTCTTCATATAACCTTAAATGTTGCTAGGGTGTAAAACAAAACTGCCCCAGTTTGCCGCAACGGGTGGGAACGACCCTCCCGCATGCGTGGCATCTGCCTAGCATTCCCATAACGTTATTACGGTGCGTCCAACGCATCGCGATGCGCGCCTAACGTCCTTACCCATATATTTGCGTGCGCTGCCGGTCGTTGGTTTTTTTTTGACACGCTTAAAACCTTGGCTGAGCAATAGCGCGCGCCGGCGTTTTGCGCCGACCATCAACGTCAAGGATAGTGTACCGACGTGTACCGATGTGTACCGACGTGTACCGACGCGCGCATAACGCGCCCCCAGCCTGTCTCGATATTTCACCCATTTTCGCCCAAAAACACCACACGTCGCCGGGTCGGCGGCGAGAAGCGTCGTAGTGTGATACCACAGCATCTGCATCGGAACTAGCAACACTACTTCAGTGCTAGGTCCAGGTCAATAGCAGTGTGCTGTTTTGTAGGGAAGTAACCTTTCACTGATATCATTAGTACAGACTTCAAACCGGAAACAAGTATGCAAGTGCAAATAGGCCATTGTAAGGCATTGTAAGTAGCCATTGTAAGTAACTCTGTGTACATCTGGATATTATTATTATTATACTACTGCCAGAACCGGAGTTGATGGCGGAATCAGTAGAGAGCAGGGCTCCCGTGCGGAAGGTCGGTAGTTCAATTCCCAGTCGCATCAAACCAATTATTTTGTTCTTGAAGATTTATACTGCCTATCATGGATAAGTCTGAATAGACTTGTTTTCACCATTAGACAATTTGTTGATAGAAAGCCCGGTTATACACAGCGGTGGAAATCCAAATTGACAGAGTTGGGGGCACAGGGAATCGAACCACCGATCTTCAGATTAGGAGTCCGACCTCGAAAAAAAGTAAGAGACTCTAACCACTCTGCCACAGAAAATACAAATGACTCACAAAATTAAATCCGGTTGCTTCCTAGCCAAGCGCTCGGCATTATTAGGATATGGCAAGGACTGGTTGGCTCAGTGTCAGAGTAATTTGACTGAGTGGGATATCAGGTCATGGTGCCAGTGGTTTGGTCTCCCATCGGGGCAGTGCAATAAAGTCACCATGATTGCACACTGTCAAGTCGGGACCTGTCATAATATGACCTTAGATGTTGCCAGGATGTAAAATTCCATGAACCAACCAACTATACTGCCAGTACTGGTACCACCAGCAGCATTACCCCAATGTAATCCTGTGTGTCATGCCGGATAGAAGCGTGCAGCTGAACAGTGTGTATAGGTGATGCTTGCTGCATACGCTGGTTCCTTGTGGGCTTCAGGTGTATCCTGTCTGTAGGGGTCAAGCTGTACATCATAGAACCTCTATATTTCATGGACACCGCTTCAATCTTGCCTCTGAAGCCATCCATCAGCCGAACCCCGCCCGCTGGCCCTACTTGGCCTCGTTCGCCGCTAGGTGGCCTCTTGAAGTCGATGTGCATACCCGCTAGGTGGCACTGTAGTTATTATTATCTGACCTGCTAGAGTGTAGGTACTAATAATACTACTATAATCGGAATCTATCAACTCCTTTCCCCTTACAATTGTGTCTACCAATATCTAATCCTTTTAGTGACAACAATGGTGTAAATCCGACCTCTAAGGCAGACTGCTAGGGTGGGGATGAAGCACACTGCATTAATCCAGAAGACTAGTGCAGTGTACATGCCAGACACAGTGGGTGTGTACTCAGAGTGGTCAGTGCGGGTGTGTGCTGCGGGTGTTTGTTGTTCTTTTACGTTCCTAGCAACATCTAAGGTCATATCAGGACGGGTACCGACCTGTGACAGCGAGCACTCATGGTGCCTTTATAGTGCTGCCCCACTGGGAGACCAGGATGCCAGCACCATGACCTGATATCCCACTCAGTCACATTATCCTGACACTGAGCTAACCAGTTCTTGCCCTATCCTAACAATGCCGAGTGCCTGGCTAGGAAGCAACAAGTATCAATTTGATAAGTCATTGGTTTGATTCGACCAGGAACCGAACTTCCGACCTTCCACACGCTAGGCCTGCACTCGACCAATTAGGCCACCACGCCAGGTGACATCAAGGAGGAGTCAAATTTGATTATGTAATCATAAGCAATTTGGTGTGATATTATACTCTAATTGTGTACCATGGTAGTATTTCTGGAGCAGTCCTTCCTTTCTTGACTTCGAGAGGACTTCTTTTTTCACATAATCCATATGAATTATTACGCATAATATTGTATATTTTCGTTTGACTGCTACTTTGCTATATTTAATAGCACGGCTACATCATGCAAGCTATACCAAATCAACATCCCCATAACCAGTTATCAACTCTAGTTGTTATTCAAAAACAATAGCTGGAGTGAGTGACCATGTGTGGTATATGCCTCACCTGCTGGCCAAGTGAACGTGCTTTGGTGTTGTTCTACCCACATATGCAATACCCACAACCCACAGCTAGATCCCTGAAGCTGCGCACCCACATCCAGCTGAAATTGGAGCAAGGCGGGGGGTGGGAGGGGGCTGTCCTCCTTCACCTGTGGACATCCACTCGATCGGCCCAAACCTCAGGTGCAGCTGGGCTGGCACCACGTGACCCCTCCCTCCCCCTTCCTTCCCTCCCTTCCTCCTTCACCCTCCCCGTCCCCTCCCCCTCCCCTTCCCCTCCCCCTCCCCTTCCCCTCCACCACTGCGCCGTCCTCCCACTCCCCCTCCCCCTCTCCCTCTCCTCCTCCTCTCCCCTCTCATCCCCCGCCTTCCCCTTCCGCCTCCCCTCCACCACTCCCCTCCCCTTCCCTCTACTTCACCTTCTCCTCTCCCCTCGTTCCACGCCTCTCGACCTCTCCCTTCCCCCATGCCCTCTTCCACCCCTCTTTCCTCCTTCCCTCCACCTCTACCCTTCCACTCGCCCTCCCCCACCCCACCCCTTCCACCTCTCCCTCTCCATCCCTCTCTTCCTCCCCTCCCCGCTAAATCTCCTCTCCATCTCTCCCCTGCACCTCCCCTCTCCACTCCCGCACCAGACGGGATGGCCGAATGAGTTAGAGCGTCCGTCTCCCGTGCTGGTAGATCGTGGGGTCGTGGGTTCGAGTCCCGGTCGAGTCAAACCAATGACTTTAAAATTGATACTTGTCGCTTCCTAGCCAGGCGCTCGGCATTATTAGGATAGGGCAAGGACTGGTGTGCTCAGTGTCAGGATAATGTGACTGAGTGGGATACCAGGTCATGGTGCCGGCGGCCTGGTTTCCCAGTGGGACAGCACTATAAAGTCACCATGAGTGCGCACTGTCACAAGTCGGTACCCGTCCTGATATGACCTTAGATGTTGCTAGGGCGAAAAACAACAACAAACAAACAACAAACAATCTCCACTCCCCCCTCCCCCTCCCTCTTCCCTCCACCCTACCCTTTTCCCCTGCCCCCCCACCCCCCCACCCCCACCCCCATTGCACCCATGCTGGTTCTCCTTCACCCCTCTACTCAGTCTCCACATGGGTTTTCGCTACCCACCCCAGGTGCTGATGGTTGCGCCTCATCCATCTGAAGCTAACCCTGGAGCGGTTCCTCCACCCTAGGTCACTTCGACTTGTCATGTCCATTCTAGCTGCTCGCACCCTAACTGGGCATCCTGCACTCCGAACACCAATGACTTAAAAATGTATACTTGTCGCTTCCTAGCCAGGTACTCAGCATTATTAACCATTGGGCAAGGACTGGTTGGCTCAGTGTCAAGATAATGTGACTGAGTGGGATATCAGATCATGTTGATGGCGTCCTGGTCTCCCAGTGGGGCAGCACTATAAAGTCACCATGAGTGTGCCCTGTCACAAGTCCATAACCGTCCTGATATGATCTTAGATGTTGCCAGGTCATAACACTCTAACAGTCAACCAATCCACTCCAAATCCAAAATAGATCTTTTTAAAAAAAGTTTTTGTTTTTTGCGGATATCTGGGTCCGTACCCATGCAATGTACCCCCAGAGAAGTGTTTTTTGCTGCGTTTACCACACTGTCCTTAGGCGTTCTCACATGAATACTGTCATGATGAGACATACTCTATGCTTGCCTGACACTTGCTGCCCATGAAGGATTTAGTTTTGTTTGTTTGTTGTTGTTTCACATCCTAGCAACATCTGAGGTCATATCAGGATGGGTACCGACTTGTGACAGTGCGCACTCATGCTGATGTTTTACTGCTGCCCCACTGGGAGACCAGGCTGGCGGCACTGTGATCCAATATCCCACACAGTCACATTATCCTGCTACTGTGCAAACCAGTCTTTATCCTACCCTATTCATGCCAAGTGCCAGGCCAGGTAGCAACAAGGATCAAGTCATTGGTTTGACTCGGCTGAGATTCAAACTCCCGACCTTCTGCACATGAAGTCGCCGGATCAATGCCCGGCTGAGTCATATCAAAGACCGACAAAATTAATATTTCTCTTTACTTAATCGCCTGGCTTCACTAGGAGAGGACACGGACTAGTTGGATCAGGCTCAGGATAACCAGACTGAGATGGATATCGGGCCGTGGTGATGGTGATGGAGGTACGGTATTCCAGTAGTGCAGCACTATAAAGTCGCCATGAATGCGCACTGTCAGAATGTACTCTCAATCATTTGAGTGGGATATAGCGGAATAGTGCAGGGAGTAAGGTATCCCTGTAGTGCAGCACTATTAAGTCGACATGAGTGAGCACAGTCAAAACTCACTACCAGTCATTCCAATGGCGTTAGTGATAGCTATTGAATGTTGTTGGGATGTATATATAAATAATCAAACTGAGCCCTTCTGTTCTTGATGTAAGGCAATGGAAGCGGATGCCTTGCTAGAAAAGCTCCCGGTAGAGACGCCGTCTATGGACATATATTGCGGAAATATATATTTGATTTATAACGAATTATGTGACTATAAATGTACCTAAGACCTTACATATTGTCATTCTACCTGATTATCTACCAAGCGTTTCGGGAAGTCATTTGTTTGACTCGACCAGGAACCAAACTCCCGACCTTCCGCACGTGAGGCCCGGGCTCTACCGATTTGGCCAATGCGCCCAGTCTTCCCTAGATCTGAGCATATGTATATACATGTAGATGTATCACATATATATCCCTTGTGGGATTCGAACCTGCGACCTTGTACGGATCGTTCCCTAACCGGGTACCCGACCACTATCAGAGTATCCCAGTAGACATGGAGCACGCCGTCCTGTCCCTCCTCGCCCCGCCTCGCCCCGCCTCGCCCCGCCTCGCCCCGCCTCGCCCCGCCTCGCCCCGCCTCGCCCCGCCTCGCCCCGCCCCGCCCCGCCCCGCCCACCTCGCCCCGCTCCAGCCCCGCTGCATCCCATCCTGCCCCTACGCGCCCCGCCCCGGCCCGGCCACACCCCGCGCCCGGTCCCGGCCCCGAGGCATACCACCCGGCCCCGCCGCGCCCCACCCGGCCCCGCCACCCTCCGCGCCCGGCCCCTGCCCGCCCCGCCGCACCTCGCCTGGTCCCGCCTCGCCTCATCCCACAGCCCCACCCCGGCCCCGCCGCATCGCACCCGGCCCTGCCCGCCGTACACCCCACCCCGCCATGCTCCAGCCCCACGTACCCGGGACGGCCTTACCGTGGTGCACCGCGCCGCTACAGGGCCCGGAGCCGACTGCAATCCCGTTGATCAGGCGGCGAACTGCTCCTGTGAGACCGCGTGATGGATGCGCTGCCCCGCGGTCTGCTTCCACGGTCGGGGGCGGGCTGCTCACGGGGCGGGGGGGGGGGGGGGGGGTGCCGGGCGCGGGGGGCAGGCGGCGGGAGGCGGGGGGCGGGGGTCCGGGCGGGCTGCTCATGGGGCGGGGAGCGGGGGCGGGGGGCTGGCGGACTACTCACCGGGCGGGGGACGGGGAGCCGGGCACGGGGGGCAGGGGGCGGGGCCCGGGGGGCCGGTCGGGCTGCTTACGGGGCGGGGAGCGGGGGCGGGGGGCCGGGCGGGCTACTCACCGGGCGGGGCGGGCTGCCCACGGGGCGGGGCCGGGCGGGCTGCCCGGCCTTCGGGGGCTAGTTTAGCCGGGACTGTACTCCAACGCCTTCCCGCCCCATTACATGAACCACCCGTTACGAGGGGCCCGTTTATCTGACCAAATGTCTCCCGGAACTGCAGTAACCCCGCCCCCCCCCCCACCCTGCCATATCACAGCCCCCCCCCCCGCCATATCACAGCCCCCCCCCCTGCCATATCAACCTCCCTCCCGACCCCCCCCCCCTTTCCTTTCCCTTTTCATCCCCCTCTTCCTACCATCCAATGAACTCCTCTCATCCATCCCCCATTCTTCCCCTTCCCCTTCCCCTTCCCCTTCCCCTTCCCCTTCCCTTTGCCCCTCGTCCTCCCCTTCCCCATCCCATTCACCTTCCCCCAATCCGCTTCCCTTTCCCTCCCATCTCCTTTCCCACTCCCATTCCCCTTACCCCTCGCCTTTCCCTTCCCCCCCTCCCTCTCCGCCTGACCTGCCCTTCTCCTCCCATTCCCTCCTCATATCATTATCTCCCCGCCCATTCCCTCCATCTCCAACTCCATGCCCTATCTCCCATTCCATGCCCTATCTCCTGTTCCCCTATCTCCCATGCCATGCCCTATCTACCATTCCTCCAATCTCCCACTCCATGCCCTATCTCCCATTCCCCCCATCTCCCATTCCATACCCTATCTCCTCTTCCCCCATCTCCCATTCCAGGCCTATCTCCCATTCCCCCATCTCCCATTCCCATGCCTATCTCCCATTCCCCCATCTCCCATTCCATGCCCTATCTCCCATTCCCCCCATCTCCCATTCCCATTCCATGCCCTACTCCCATTCCCCCATCTCCCATTCTATGCCCTATCTCCCATTCTCCCCATCTCCCATGTGATCCCTATCTCCCATTCCCTTCCCCCCATCTCCCATTCTATGCCCTATCTCCATTACCCCATCTTCCATTCCATTCCCTATCTCCCATTCCCCCCATCCTCCCATTCCATGCCCTATCTCCCATTCCCCCATCTCCCATTCCATGCCCTATCTCCCATTCCCCCCATCTCCCATTCCATGCCCTATCTCCCATTCCCCCATCTCCCATTCCATGCCCTATCTCCCATCCCCCCATCTCCCATTCTGTGCCCTATCTCCCATTCCCCCCACTCCCATTTCCATGCCCTATCTCCCATTCCCCCATCTCCCATTCCATGCCCTTCTCCCATTCCCCCCATCTCCCATTCTATGCCCTATCTCCCATTCCCCCATCTCCCATTCCATGCCCTATCTCCCATTCCCCCCATCTCCCTTCCATACCCTATCCCCCATTCCCCCCATCTTCCATTCCATGCCCATCCTTTCGTACTTTTCTATATTTTCTGTCCTTTCATTCCTATCTTTCCTTTCTTTTATTTATCTTCTTTCATTTCTTTCTTTTCTTTCATTTCTTTCTCTTCTTTCATTTCTTTATTTTCTTACATTTCTTTCCTTTCTCCTCTTTCATTTCTTTCCTTTCATTCAAATCTTTCCTTTCTTTTCATTCTTTCCTTTCTTTCCTTTCGTTTCTTTCTCTTCTTTCTCCAAGGCACACCCAAACCGCCTAATCAGGCTAGGGCCAAGCTCATTCCTGGTAATTGTTCCCAATAGGATTGTTGGCATTAGTGAAGAAACGTTATATCAAAACACATTATCTCGGCTGTGAGTGATACGTAAAGCCCCAGTCAGACCTCACCGGACTGAGTACCGGACACCACCGGACAAAGAATTTTCTAGTCCGGTGCTGTCCGGTGACAAAATGTATCAAAATGTATCGAAATGGAGTGTAATTGGGTCAATTGCCGCCGGGCAACCGGACAAGTACCGTACGTGAATTGGACGAGAACCGGATGAGAATCGGATGAGAACCAGATGAGAATCGCATGAGAACCGGACGAGAACCGGACCGACCGACCATCAACCGGACACATACCGGACTGTAAATATATTAGGTTGATCGTTATAATCTTTAAAAAAAATTGTTATTGATACTGTCCATAGCATATAAGCTCGAGTACTCTGGCTTGTTTTCAATGCTGGCCAGCTGTAGTGGTGGAGTTATCTTATCACAGAGTAGCTGATAAGGTGTTTGATTACCTGTATTACAGTAGCAGGTAAGTTGTTGCTTAGTATGGTTAGTAGTGTATGTTAGTTTTTTTGGATTTTCTTGGTATAAAAATATATTTTATTGACGTTCTCGCCACCAGACAATTCCAGAAGCAAACCAGACACGTAAAGGATGGGTACGGGACATGAACCAGACAAAACAGACAAACCGGACACCAACGGGTGGGTACCGGACACATACGGTTGGGCACCAGACATGAACCGGACAAACCGGACACCAACCGGATACCAATCGGACACGTCAGTCCGGCGATGTCCAGTAGAAGTTTTGTGCATGTTCAAAACTTGTACCGGACACCGCCGGACACCATTGGACACCGCCGGATGGGTACTGGACATATACCGGACATTGCCGTATTTCACCAGACAGTGTCCGGTTCATGTCCGTTTCCCCAGTCCGGTAAAGTGTGACTGGGCCTTAAGGAAGCAACATTTCGCGACAACATATAGTCGAACACTTGGTGTTCCTAATTTGAGGAAGCTAAATAAATAATTGCATAAACAACTTATGTATTGAATTTAGACTCCGTTTAAACATTTATAGCCAAATTTGATTTATTAATGAACACCTCCGAATGAAAAGCAACCCCACAAGTAATGCCTTTTGAATTTATTACATCGATTACGGAGAATGACATGTCAAGTTTTGTTGGTTGGGGAAAGAGGTTGGGGGAGGTGGGGCTTTGCTCTAATCTAAGTTTGCCTGGTTTCCTGGCCGCAGTGATAAAGTACATATATATTCATTTATTTATATGTACATTTATATTTATATATACATTTAGATACACCCATTTATATATACTATATATACTCTTATGTATGCATTTATATATTATTGTATAGTATAACTTATATATATTTTGTATATTATATATATTGCATATATTATATATATTTTATATTATATATAATAGGCGGTAGACTGAGTGTAGGTAGGATCTGAGGATGAGTAGGATAGAAGTGTAGCTGAATCGATAGGCTCCTCCAGTCGATGACTGAGGAAGGAGTTAGGGCTGAGGAGCAGCTGGAAGCTCCCACCTTATTATACTCATATAATGGCTTCTACGGCATATATATTAATATATATGCTATATATATTAGATATATTGTATATATTATATATTATGTATATTATATTATATATTACATATATTATAAATATACTAAGTATTGTATATAAAATATATAATATATATATTCCATATATATTACATATTATATATATTCCATATATTCCATGTATTACATATATTATATATGATATTATATTATTTATATATACAGTAAAGCCTCTCTAAATCGACCGACCTTGGGATCGACTTTAAGTGGTCCATTGAGGGAGGTGGTCGGTTTAGAGAGTTACAATATGGTTTTGTTGGGACCCAAATAAAGCGATCGATATAGGGGGTGGTCGATTTGTGGAGGTGGTCGGTGAGAGAGGTCCAGTTCCAATGACACTGGCCTACATCCGGTGGAGGTTAGGAGGGGAAGGTGGAGCCACCGGTACAGTGTTGGTCTTACGGAGTATAACAATTATAATAATACTAATTAACCCTTAGGTATCTTTATACTCGCCTAATTCGCTATACATTACATAAATGACAGTGGTGGATATCGACTTCCGGATCATCCTAGAGAGAATTTGATAGGGAAATGACCCTTGGCCCCACAAGTTGCGGAGTGGTTAGAGTGTCTGACTTTTTTCTAGGTCGGACTCCTAATCTGAAAGTCGGTGGTTTCGATTCCGCATGCCCCCATCTCTGCCAATTTGGATTTCCACCGCTGTGTATAACTTACAGCGTCATCAAAGGCCAGTTGCTCTCATACCATGTCTATGTGGTGTGGGAGGTTAAAAATCCCTTGGGTCGGTAAAAATGTAGGCTCGGGCTTTCTATCGAAAAACTGTCTAATGGTGAAAACAAGCCTATTCAGGCGTATCCATGATAGGCAGTATAAATCTTCAACAACAACAAACAGCGTTTGATCGGGAAGAGCTATGTTGCAGTGGAGCAGCTCGCTTTGTCAGCGCTCCATCAGCTGAGAGCTGCCGATTATTTCCTCTTGAATGAATACATACTAATTAGTCGCTTTTATATTGGCATGCATGAGTCGCAGCTCGCGGGGCCGATACCTTGCAGTGCGCAGGCTCAGGCCGGGCTATACATACATATATATATATATATATACAGTAAAACCTTTCTAACCTTTCTAACCGACCATCTCCACAGATCGGCCTCTCTCCTATATCGATCGCTTTATTTGGGTCCCAAAAATGATCGCCCATACAATAATACCATTGCACCGATTTTTAAAAACTTCTCTAAACCGACCACCTCCCTAAATGGACCATTTAAAGTCGGTCCCATGGACGGTCGATTTACAGAGGTTTTGCTGTTCATATATATGTATATATACATATATATACATATATATATACATATATACACATATATATATACATATATATATATACATATATACACATATATATATACATATATATATACATTCCAGGACTCGAATGACAATGGGAATGCCCGTAGTTCAGGTGGGGGCCGAAGGTGGCGCCACCAGTAGCAGTATGTAGTATATGAGGTGAATACATTGAGGATAATGGTTGGTAGATAATGAAATAGAAGAAGAAGAAGAAGAATTCCCTTCATACTTGCAAAATGCTTATCCATCACATATATATAATCCACTTGCCGGGTGTGTGTGCATGGGGGGGGGGGGGGGGGGGGATTACTCGTCATCACACCAATGCCGGCATCTCACGGTCTGCAAGCAAATAGCATTAGTCGTCCTGCATCGTGACAAAGGGCTTAGAACAAGCAGATCTCGGACACACTACACACAGACTGCCCCTAGCAGGGGGACGGGGGCTGGGGGTTGTGTGGGTGGGGGAGGTAGGGGGAGTGCAGGGTGTGAGGTGAGGGGATTAGAGGGTGGAGGGTGGTTGGTTGTTGGGAGTTGTACGCCCTGGCAACATCTAAGGTCATATCAGGATGTGATATGAGAGGATTTGAGAGTGAAATAGTGATATGGCATGTAGCAGAACTTGTGACAGTGCACCTGTAATTGCATTTCATTGGTGAGGATGGTGCATCGGGCACCGGACGCGGTGGCCGAATCGGTAGAGTGCAGGCTTCCCGTGCGGGAGATCGGTAGTTTGATTCCCGATCGAGTCAAACCAATGACTTTCAAAATTGATACTTGTCGCTTCCTACCTCGGTGCTCAGCATTAATTGGATAGGACAAGGACTAGTTAGCTCAGTACCAGGATAATGTGACTGAGTGGGATATCAGATCATGGTGCTGGCAGCTCGATTTCACTAATGGGGCAGCACTCTAATGATTCCAGGAGTATGCACTGTCACAACTCAGTACCTGTCCTGATATGACCTTAGATGTCGCCAGGACGTAAAGCCCCAACAACCAACTAACCAATGTTACGTCGGGGTGGCTGGACAAACGTGGAGAATGGCGGGTGTGGTATATCGTGTGCCAGTTGCATTCTGGGTATAATGCGTGGTTATGTGTATAAGGAAGTGTGTTGTGTGACGTGGACTGAGCCCCTAATCTGTATATTTAATCAACTAGACGATGAACCATATATCGATGTTGGCAATCATGTGTGCCCGTTCAGCTACTACAAAAAGAAGGCGGTATTGTATGGAACAAACTATCACAGTAATCCTGCAGGATTTTATCTGGGAAATTAACTCCCCTATAATGATTCAGTAGATTCAATTATACTTCTGCCGGGGACCCGGACGTAGCTCATGCGGTAAAGTGTCCGCCTGTGAAGATGTGGGTCATCCCATCGATCCTGCTCTGTGGACCCATTTGTAGTTTGTGCTATTTTCTGTTCCAACCAGTGGTCCAAAACTGCTTAATCAAAGGCTGTGGTATGTGCTGTCATGTCTGTGGGAAAGTACATATAAAAGACCCCTTGCTGCTTATCAGAAAGAGTAGCTATGTGGCAGCAGCAGGTTTCCTCCGAAGAAATATGTTGGAATGACTATATATTTGACATCCAATAGCTGATGATAAAATTCAATGTCCGTCTTTAAATATAACAAGCTTTTCTTTAGACTCCTGCCTACCCAGTAACAGGTCAGTGTCTCTATCGAATAATGTAATTCATGCACAATTTAGCCAATCGTTGCGCAGTATTCACTCACATGATCATACTATATCAATTTTCTATTTTGTACTATATTATGTCAACATACTATAATATTTAAACTTCTTTGTCATTACTGTATAGTTGTGAGCATTAACGTGCATATCTGTTGAAGTACTGACCCATTTGATGGTATACGTAGATTAAATTAACTGAGTGCCTGGAAATGGCTCGAGACATGACAAATATTTTTTATATAAACAAGTTACAAAACATGACAATATTTAGTTTTTTGGTAAACATTTTGATTCATCTGAATACAATCTTTTTTACAGCGCCGAGACAGTGGTCTTCCAGCCATGCTTAACTTCAGTCCTTTACACTATTTAATTACAAGAACGATCTTAATAGCCCTGTCACACTATGACGTATCTCGCCGGCGTGCTGCGAACGTGCAAAATCACTTGTAATCGTCGAGAAACAACAAGCTTTTCGGCGTGAGTGCAACGTATTTGTAGCTTGCGGCCGACGTTGTGAGAAAAAAAAAAAAAAAGTTTGGCGCAGCATCTTGATATGACCTTAGATGTTGCTAGGACATAAAACAACAACAGACAAAAAAAGCAACAGTTTGGTGCAACGTGTGGGACCGACCCTCACGCGCACGCAGCTTCAGTGGAAAAAATGTATACGTACCTCCAACGCGCTTCTAACGTGGTGTTCTCTGTGGCGGAGTGGTTAGAGTGTCTGACTTTTTTCTAGGTCAGACTCCTAATCTGAGGGTCGGCGGTTCAATTCCCCGTGCCCCCAGATCTGCCAATTTGGATTTCCACCGCTGTGTATAACTTACAGCGTCATCAAAGGCCAGTTGCTCTCATACCATGTCTATGTGGTGTGGGAGGTTAAAAATCCCTTGGGTCGGTAAAAGTGTAGGCTCGGGCTTTCTATCGACAAACTGTCTAATGGTGAAAACAAGCCTATTCAGGCTTATCCATGATAGGCAGTATAAATCTTCAACAACAACGTATCTCGACGACCCCCTAAAGTCGCCATAATATTGGCACCCACGCGTTGTCACGTATTATCGCGCATCAAAAGTTTTGCACAAGGACAAAACTTCGATGATCCACTGACGCGCGGTGCCGACCATGGCCGACCGTCGCTGTGCATCAACGAATACCAATGCGCGCCTAACACGCGCCTAATGCTTTCTGACGTTTCGCCAAAAAGTGACACACGTCGACGCGCATTGGCGAGAAACATCGTAATGTGACAGCACCATAAGATAATAAAATATTGTTATTACATTCAGTCTATTGAGAGTTTGCGGTATATCTGGTCAGTGTATGCATTCAGTATATGCATTTTAATGTAGGTGGTGTCTTAGTTAATTTTCTTGGCAGGGGTATGTTGTATTTTCTGGGTATGATGCAAATTTAGCTAACTAAGTGACTTTAAATGGACAATAGACGTTTTAAGTTTTGTTCAATTGGAATTGGTATATATATATATATATATATATATATAGTGGGGAATGAGTAGGGGCGCTAATTTGGGGTCATTGCTAGGGACAGACATCCTGACCAGATGGGATGGCCGAATGAGTTGAACGTCTGTCTCCTGTTTTGGAAGATCGGGGGATCCAAACCCATGGGTTCGTGGATCGAACCCTGGTCGAGTCAAACCAAAATGACTTAAAAATTGATACTTGTTGTGCTTCCTAGCCATGCGCTCGGCATTATTAGGATAGGGCAAGGACTAGTTGGCTCAGTGTCAGGATAATGTGACTGAGTGGGATATCAGGTCATGGTGCTGGCGGTCTGGTCTCCCAGTGGGGCAGCACTATATAGTCACCATGGGTGTGCACTGTCACATGTCGGTATCCGTCCTGATATGACCTTAGATGCTGCTAAGATGTAAAACAACAACAAACAAACATTTGGCCCACCTGTCTGGTAGGTAGGTGTGTTTTGGTTGTGGAGGGCCACTCGTGGCTAACACACGTTTTCCTGCTCAAGGGGGACCCTCCCCTTGAATGTATTGGATGTCAGTCCCCACTGACAGTCAAGCACATTTTTACTAAACTGTGTCGATTTTATGGCACTGCACCAACAATTTTACACTGCAAACAACATACATCCCCTTTTTACTCAAGCAAAGCAAGAAGACATTTTAGCCTTTACAAATTCATAAGTGTCTATTGACACGTAATTGATTGCATGCTTTTACATTATATGTAAGGCGAGGGTTGAATACAAAAAATAAAAAACCACCAATCAATCAATAAAACATTGGTTGTGGAGGGGTGGGGTGGCGAGGGGGAGGCATGCGCTGTAGTGGCAAAGGCATCTTCTGGTTTGTGAGCTGAATGTCTTGGAGGAGAATGGATGCCAGTGCACTGATTCGCCACTACGCTTTCCAAACACACACATACCAACAACAAAAAGGTGGAAAAAAGTAGAAAAAATGGCGGCATGGCGCGTCGGGCGGCGAGTTGATTGTGGACCTGATTGTTGTAACGGGATACACTGAACCATTAACCCTTTCTCGGCTGTAGGAAGCATGGAAACGCAGCCCGGCAGCCGACAACCAGCTGTTAACCCTTCTGTTCACAGAAGAACTGCCACGACTTAGTTGGCCGCTGCACACACACAGAGACACACACACAGACACACACACACAGACACACACATACAGGCACAAACAGAGACAGAGACAGACACACATACAGACACACACATACAGACACACATACACACATACAGACACACACATACAGACACAAACAGAGACAGACACACATACAGACACACACATACAGACACACAGACACACATACAGACACACACATACAGACACAAACAGAGACAGACACACATACTGACACACACATACAGACACACATACACACATACACACATACAGACACACAAACACACATACAGACACACACATACAGACACAAACAGAGACAGACACACATACAGACACACACATACAGACACACAGACACACATACAGACACACATAAACACACATATAGACAGACACATACAGATACACAAACACACAGACACACACATGCACATGCACCCACACATTCCACAAACACACTCACACATACATCTCGCCACCAAAGTGCTGCACTGTATAAGTCACACCTGTTCCACATACACCCACACACTCCACAAACACACTCACACATACATCTCACCACCACAGTGCTGTACTGTATGAGCCACGCCTGCACCACATACACCCACACACACTCCACAAACGCACCCACACATACACCTCACCACCACAGTGATGTACTGTATGAGCCACGCCTGCACCACATACACCCACACACACTCCACAAACACACGCACACATACATCTCACCACCACAGTGATGCACTGTATGAGCCACACTTGTTGCACACCCTCACACATGCACATACACCCACACGCTCCTCAAACACACTCACACATACATCTCACCACCACAGTGCTGCACTGTATGAGCCACACCTGCTCCATATACACCCACACACTCCACAAACACACTCATGCATACAACTCACCACCATAGTGCTGCACTGTATAAGTCACACCTGCTCCACATACACCCACACATTCCACAAACACACCCACACACACATCTAACCACCACAGTGCTGCACTGTATGAGCCACACTTGTTGCACACACCCTCACACATGCACATACACCCACCCGCTCCTCAAACACACTCGTAACATACATCTCACCACCACAGTGCTGCACTGTATAAGCCACACTTGGTGCACACACCCTCACACATGCACATAGACCCACACAATCCTCAAACACAATCACAATCCTCAAACATATCACCACTACAGTGCTGCACTGTCTAAGCCACACCTGCTGCACAGCACCACACACATACACGTACACTCACATACAGACACACACATGCCTTCAAGGATTTCTGTTCTACAACCCTGGTGTGCCAAAGCCAGACCGCTGCACCTCACACACCATCAGATGTCCTCATGTACATCCTCAGAAGCACACTCTTATACCCTCACAAACACACTCACTCACACAAACCCTCATGCACACCCTCATAAAGGCCCTCATACACACGTTCACACACACTCCATCACACCCTTACACATACCCTCACACACTCCCTCGCACACACTTGTACACTCACAAACACTCACACACCGTGTCACACACCCGCACACACCCTCACATACACCCTCACCCACACACCCACACTCACACACCCTCACTCACACATTCACACACACCCTCGCACACCCTCACACACACGCACACACACCCTCACTCACACACGCTCACTCACACCGTCACTCACACATACCCTCACACACACCCTCAAACACCTTCACCCACACCTTCACCCACACACACTCTCGATAAAACATACCCCCACACGCACCCTCACTCACTCTCACACACACCCTCGCACACCCTCACATATAGTCACATGCATTCACACACACACCCGCACACACACCATCGCACACCCTCACCCACCCTCACTCACACACACTCACTCACACACACTCACACACACTTTCACATACCCTCAGGCGCACACACTCACACACACTCTCACATACCCTCACTCACACATACCCTCACTCACACACCCTCACACACACACCCTCACACACACTCACTCACACACACTCACACACACTCTCACATACCCTCACGCACACACACTCACACACACTCTCACATACCCTCACACACACACTCACACACACTCTCACATACCCTCACTCACACACACTCACACACACTCTCACATACCCTCACATACCCTCACTCACACCCTCACTCACACACACCCTCACTCACACCCTCACTCACACACACCCTCACTCACACCCTCACTCACACACACTCTCACTCACACACACCCTCCCACACTCACACCCTCACTCACACGCGCACACACACCCTGCCCCACACACCCTCCCACACGGTGTAGGCTCGCCGCAGCAAAGTGCAGTGGGCTGGTCCATAGTAATAACGGCGCCCGGCCCCAACTTGCGCCCGTATCAATAAGGTACGGCAGGGCGGCGCCCAAATGAACATCGGGGGGGGGGGGGGGGGCGGGGAGAGGTAGGGGAGTGGGGGTGTATATCCTCCTGTGCTTTTAGGTTTAGGTTGCGCTGAGGCCTTCCTTCAAACACTGGCCGTTTCTACTACTACTAGTTAGATTATTTTGTTTAGAAGGGGCAGTGGGAAGACTGGCTTTAATGGTTACACTGTTCCTGCAATTTCTATTGTTAACAGAATAGTATGTTTGTGGAATAATGTATAGAAATTGTGAATAAAAAAATGTTTTAAATGTCTTAAGTGTCTTAAGTGTCCCACAGATTACATTCAGCCTGTTGTCGTTTTTATCCCTTATTGTTCTCATCTTGGGCGATAATCGGGATATTATAAGTGTTTTGTTTGCGTCAGCTAATTACTTAGATACAAGATTCACCCCGTACTTACAGTAGGGGTGAAATACAACCCATTAGAAAATCTGATGAAAAATATCTACATGCTGGGTAAAATAAATGAGCAGATAAATTCTTAATTTAAGAAGCAAAATATATATCTTAATATTTACCTGCTATTTTTTATTTGAAACATGTAGTTTAATTAACTTTAAAAGTGAAATCGATGGCATTCTATGGTCCCTATCCTCGCTTTTTGCATTCTCTCTCATTTCGCCAACTCTGTGCCGATAAAAGTAATCATTTGATACTGGAACCAGGGATTCCAAATTCCTGTTCCATACTAATGCCTGGTACACACCTCCCGTATACGATTCACGCGCTAAAACTGACTGCGTTTCACAACCCGACCCGTTCCGTTTTGTGACGTAAAACTGGCCGATTCATTTTTCGAATGTCTTGCGATTCGAGTTTTAAGCCCTAAAACTGAGTTTTAAGTTGCGAATCGCAAGACTCTGGTGTGCTAGGAGTTCGCACACCTAACTACTAAAACTCAAACTTAGTCATGAAACAAGCAGTTTTAGGTAATTTACGGGAGGTGTGTACCAGGCATTAAGCAGCTTTCGCCCGTATTTAGACTACGTTATCATTCACCAGTACTCCAAGTACGGGGTGAATGAGTTGACTGTCTGTCACTTTTTATTGTTAGATCGGGGGGTACGAACACATGGGTTCGTGGGTTCGAAACCTGGTTGAGTCAAACCCATGACTCAAAAACTTATACCTGTCACTTCCTAGCCAGGCGATCGGCATTATTAGGATAGGGCAAGGACTGGTTGCCTCAGTGTCAGGATAATGTGACTGAGTGGGATATCAGGTCATGCTGCTGGCGACCTGGTCTCCCAGTGGGGCAGCACTATAAAATCGCCATGAGTGCGCACTCTCACAAGTCCCAACTGGTCCTGATATGACCTTAGATGTTGCTAGGACGTAAAACAACAACAAACAATCTTTTATCTACTAACTACTATGCTGCAATGCGCGTTTGGACACTATCCGTATATATCGCTGTTTCATATTCTCGTAGTGTCTGTGGCATCGCGTGCGCTGAACAACAACGTCAACAGCAGGCACTGTCCGTCGAATTACACACACCCTGATTGATCCCCCACTCAACGCCTCTCGCTGAATTCTATTTCATTCCGAGTCCGAATTCAGCTCACAGCGGACTGATTCGGTGGTTTCCGGCAGTGTCGAGGCCCTCCCGAGGTCCCTACTTTAATGCATACAGATTATAAGGCTTGGTCGCTCGAGAGGTATGCGCGCTAGAATCTATGACTATTACTATTAGTTAGATTGGTTGGTTGGTCTTATGTCCTGGCAACATCTAGGGTAATATCACGATGGGTACCGACTTGTGACAGTGTGCACTGATGGCGTTTTCATAGGGCAGCCCCGCTAGGAAATCAGACCGCCAGCACCATGACTCCGATATCGCACTCAGTCACATTATCCTGACACTGAGCTATGGATCCTATTGATGCCAAGCACCAGGCTAGGAAGCGACAAGTATCAATTTGATAAGTCATTGGTTTGACTCGACCGGGAACCGAACTCCCGATCTCCTGCACACGAGGCCCGTGCTCTACCGATTCGGCCACCACACCCGGTTTACAGATTATAAGATTGCTCGCTCGAGAGGTATGCTCGCTAGAATCTACAACTATAAAGTAGAAGCTTGGAGGATATTAGGCCTATATTACACAAACCAACAATAAAATACTCCATAATTAAAAAAGTAAAGATTGTTTTATTTAACAACGCCTTTAGAGCACATTGATTTTCATATCATCGGCTATCAGCTGCCAAACATATGGTCATTCTGATATATTTCTTTGGAGCAAAAATTGCTGATGCCACATAGGCTACTCTTTCCAATAAGCAGCAAGGGGTCTTTTATATGCAAGTTCCCACAGACAGGACAGTGCATACCACAACCTTTGATGAACCAGTTGTGGACCACTGGTTGGAAAAGAAAATAGCCCAAACTGCAAATGGGTCCACTGAGCAGGACCGATATGGTGACTGAAACCTTCACAGGTGGACACTCTACCGCCTGACCTACGTCCCGCTCCCCCCATAATTAAAACATGGTCCTACGTAAAGTTGCATAGTCCGATGCTTTTGAATTTTGCCATTTTCTGAGATAAATACATTATGCTAATCATTATAGTATATCAGATTAGTTTTAAGTCTCTTTTATTTTAAATGGCTACCTTTGGAGATATTTGATGTCAAAACATGACAAATTAATGTTGGCAAGCATGCCAAAACTCTGGCACCATAGACTTCAGTAGTAATAGGTTCTATTAAATTGACTTATTGCGACCTTCTATGTAGCAAAAAATTACTTAATGAGTGCACCAGTATCTAAGGTGTACATGTAGAATTAAGTCTAGATAAGTGTTTTGGTTTTGAAAATTGTTGGTTTTCAGCGAACTATGCAACTGGACAGCGTACAGACAGACAGCAGGTGAAAAACCTGCATGCCTTCATGATGCGACATCTGCGTTCAATCATGAGGCTAACCTGGAAGGACAAAGTGACGAATAAGGAAATACTCGAACGGATGGGGCTGCCCTCTATGGAAGATCTTCTGATCAAAAAGAATCTCCGGTGGACTGGACACCTCATGAGGATGTCATCAGACAGGCTACCAAAGCAGATCCTCTATTCTCAACTGTCTTCTGGCTACAGAAAGAGAGGGCGCCCCCGTCTCCGGTTCAAGGATACCATCAAGAGAAACCTGAAGCTGAGAGACATTAAGACCGACTCATGGACACAACTCTCACAGCAGAGAGCTAAATGGAGAGCGGCAGTCAAGTAATGAAAGCAGTCTTTGTCGCATCGCGACCGACAGCATGATGATGATGATGCAACTTTAAAGTAGCGTTATACTTCGCGCCTTCGGACGGTGGTTAGTTTGTGAAACGTGCCCTGTGGGGCAACAATTGGACGTCTCGCTTGATGAGGTGGCGTGATGGCGCCGTGCCCTGCGCATGCGCATGCTCAGGGGGACTCCTTTCTCCGTGTGATAGCGGAGGTGGCCGCAAGGGGGCGCCACGGACGTGTAGTCCGTAAAGTAGCAATTCTGGGGGTAACTAAGCATATTAAATCGCTCCTGTTTCTAGCGGCCGGAAGGGAACTGTTTATGTCTCAATAGGGCTGGGTGTGGAACACGACGCTGGGGGGGGGGGGGGGGGGGGGGGGGTGAAGGGAGAGGGAGGGAGGGAGGGAGGGGAGGGGAGAGGGAGGGAGGGAGGGGACGGGAGAGGGAGGGAGGGAGGGGGGAGGGGGAGTCAAATAGACGTGCTTTGGTTGGGGGGAGGATGGGATCAATATAGATGTTGGATTAGAGGTTAGATTTGTTTGTTGTTGTTTTACGTCCTAGCAATATCTAAGATCATATCAGGATGGGTACCGACTTGTGACAGTGCACACTCATGGTGACTTCATAGTGCTGCCCCACTAGGAAATCAGGTCGCCGGCACCATGACCTGATATCCCACTCAGTCACATTATCCTGACATTGAGACAAGCAGTCCTTGCCCTATCCTAATAATGCCAAGCGCAAAGCTAGGAAGTGGCAAGTATCAATGTTAAAGTCATTGGTGTGACTCGACTGGGAACGGAACTCCTGACCTTCCGCACGCGAGTCCGATAAGGCCACCGAGCCTGGTGAGGTTCTAATAAGCACAGCAAAAGCTTGAGAGAGAGTGTACATAGTATATACACAATAATGGGTCTTAGCGACAAATAAAAGGGTGGAAAAGATGCATTAATATATTTCTAAGGAAAACTCCCCCCAATGTGTTGCTACCTTGTCGTGGTGAGGAGGCTTGTGTGCCTCCATGACCATGACAGCTATACCAGCGGGGGCTATCCCCCTGGCAGGTTTAACCAAGCCAGGCAGGACTCATGGTAGAGGACAGACTAAGAGCAGCAACTGGTCCTTCAGGTTGGGGGTTGGGTGTGGGGCCAACAACCCCACCCCGGAAAAAGAACAACGTTACAGAATCACGAACAAGAAACTCAAGGCCCAGGACCGGGAAAACTGGAGAGCCCTTGTTCGTGGCCTATGCCCAAAGTTGGGTGGTAGGCGACACGTTCATCTATGACACGGCTGAGGAGGTGTTTGTGTGGATGGGCGCTGACGCCTCAAAGGGCGAAGAAGAAGAAGGAAAACTATTTGTAAAGGCCCTTTCAGACATCACCGGATTGGGGTACCGGATAGAAAACGGACACTGTCCAGTGAAATATGTCAATGTCCGTTTTATATATGGTACTCATCCGGCGTGTCCGTTTTCTGTCCGGTGGTGTCCGCCGGTGTCCGGTACAAGTTTTGAACATGCACAAAACTTGTACCAGACACCGCCGGACTGACGTGTACAGTTGGTGTCCATTTTAAGTCTGTTTAGTCTGTTTTGTCCGGTTCATGTCCGTTACCCATCCATTACGTCTCCGGTTTGCTTCCTGCACAGTCCGTTGACGGTGTTGGGGGAATTTGGTCCGTCGGTTTTTTCGGCGTGTCCATGACAGTATGGTGGCTATTCGTTAATGTTTGGTTCGTCCATTTGACATTCGGTTGTCATCCGGTTATCATCCGGTTATTCTCCGGTGGCTATCCGTTCATGTCCATTTCATGTCTGTTTAGCGTCAGTTTCGTCTGGTGGAAAGCGCAACAGTTCGATACATTTCGGTACATTTTGATACTGAACACCATCAGACTAGAAATTTCTTTGTCCGGTTGTGTCCGGTACTCAATCCGGTAAGGTGTGACAGGCGCTTACAAGATTTAAATCGACAACAAAGGCCAACAATAAAAGAAAATCAACACAACAATAATGGATATCAGGGTCCTTGTATTCAAAAGAAGGTGTGTTTGGGTGGGGAGGGGGCGGGGTGCTAGAAAAAGAATTCTTGAGAAAAAAGAGGAACTGAGATGTGCCCGTGTGAAACTGTCAGCGTGGTCAAGAATCAGAATGGATAACAAGAGTCAGGGCGGGTCTAAAAACAACCGTGGTTGTGTCTTACTCGTCAGAGTGGCAATAAGAAGAAGAAGAAGAAGAAGAAGAAGAAAAGGAAGCAAGCAACCAAGAAAACCTCAGCAGACGATAATTTACGAGGATGAGGTTCGGCTATAGGAGTGTGTGTGTGTGTGTGGGGGGGGGGGGGGATTCCCAAGCATTAATACATCAATTTATGTTATTCGGCAGTGTTCGCTTGTGAACCTTAAAATTGACACTTGTTGCTTCCTAGGTTGGCGCTCTGCATTAATAGGGCAGAGCAGGGACTGGTTAGCTCAATGTCAGGATAATGTGACTGAGTGTGATATTGGATCATTGTGCCAGTGGCCTGATTTCCCAGTGGGGCAGCACTATAAAGTCGTCATGACAAATCAGGGTCGGTCAGGCGGTTTTTATTTGCATATTTTTCTTGCATATATGATATAGACGTAGTACGGAAACTATCATCAGTAATGTTATGTCGGTCATGTTGCTGGCCCTTTAAGGTGTTGCTTTGGATATCGGGTTAAACCATGAAACACCATAACATGGTGACTATGTTGCACAGAGTGTGTGCTTACAAAAGTGTAATTGCTGCTAGCTAGCCTGACACATTTTAAAGAGTTTAAAACAAATATTAACAAACAAACTAATTCAGGGGAGTGCGATTTTTCAGGCACGGGCGAGGACGATCACCATTCTTTTATATTTCGTCTTGGCCTAAAGCCATAGAGTTCAGGTTTGTGTTTGACAGCAATTTCCGCCATTCAAACTATGAATCAGCATTATGGTTGTAGCATTGTCACATTACACTATTTGTTGTTCCAGCTGGTCATATTTGCAGGTTATATAGGGAATAAATACCCTGCTAATATGACCACTACATTCTTCTGGTTTGCGTTTGTTGCCGCTTTTGGTAGTTGTGGACGGCTCGATTTCTTTCCTTTTTTTTCTTTCCGTTTTTTGTAGATTAATTGATTAAGCAGGGGAAATTTCAATCGCGGACGATTGGTCTTCCGCATTCCACTGCTCCTTGCCTTATTCTAAGAATGCCGAGCGCCATGCTAGGAAGTGACAAGTATAAATATCAGGGTTCGAACACACGATCCCACGATTTGCCAACACGGGAGACGGACGCTCTAACTCATTCGGCCATCCCGTCTGGACGTAATTGCGAATGTGGTGGTGAGGGGTGGCTGGTTGGTGACGTCTCCTCTTCCTTTTTTTTTCACTGATGCGTTGCTTGTTGAAAATAAAGCAAAGGCAAAAGCCAGACGCCATGGTTTGGACATCAATCAAAATAACTTCACTTTGAAAAGAAAATGAAAAGACATGTCGAAATTGTGACCAAACATTGCACGTTGATGAATCACAGACGACTGATCTGGGTGGGGGTGGGGGTGGGGGTGGTGGTGAGTGGTGGGTGGTGGTGGTGGAGGAGGAGTGGGGGGGGGTAGTTGCGTTGTGGTGGTTGTGGTTGCAGGTATGCTGGTTGCTGGTTGGTGAATACCACGGCTGGTGCTGTGTTTGGTGGTCGGTGGTAGATATGGTGGTGACTGGTAGTGGTGGGGTGGTGGGAGATGGTGGATGTAGTAATGGTGAGTGAGTGGTGGAGCTGGTTGTGATGATGTGTTGCGAATGTGGTGGATGGTACATATGGTGGTGGATGTGGTGGCGGGTGTTGGAGATGGTAGTGGGAAGTTGATGTGATAGTGGGTGGTGGGTGTGGTGATGGATGTGGTGGTGGGTGTTGGAGATGGTAGTGGAAAGTTGATGTGATAGTGGGTGCTGGGTGTGGTGGTGGATGGTACATATGGTGGTGGATGTGGTGGCAGGTGTTGCACATGGTAGTGGAAAGTTGATGTGATAGTGGGTGGTGGGTGTGGTGGTGGTTGGTATATGTGGTGGCGGGTGTGGTGGCAGGTGTTGGAGATGGTAGTGGGAAGTTGATGTGATAGTGGGTGGTGGGTGTGGTGGTGGTTGGTACATGTGGTGGTGGATGTGGTGTCAGGTGTTGGAGATGGTAGTGGGAAGTTGATATGATTGTGGGTGGTGGGTGTCGTGGTGGATGGTACATGTGGTGGTGGATGTGGTGGCAGGTGTTGGAGATGGTGGTGGAAAGTTGATGTGATAGTGGGTGGTGGGTGTGGTGGTGGTTGGTACATGTGGTGGTGGAGGTGGTGGCAGGTGTTGGAGATGGTAGTGGGAAGTTGATATGATTGTGGGTGGTTGGTGTCGTGGTGGATGGTACATATGGTGGTGGATGTGGTGGTGGGTGTTGGAGATGGTAGTGGAAAGTTGATGTGATAGTGGGTGGTGAGTGTGGTGGTGGATGGTACATGTGTTGGTGGATGTGGTGGCAGGTGTTGGAGATGGTAGTGGGAAGTTGATGTGATATTGGGTGGTGGGTGTGGTGGTGGATGGTACATGTGGTGGTGGATGTGGTGGCGGGTGTTGGAGATGATAGTGGGAAGTTGATATGATAGTGGGTGGTGGGTGTGGTGGTGGTTGGTACATATGGTGGTGGATGTGGTGGCGGGTGTTGGAGATGGTAGTGGGAAGTTGATATGATTGTGGGTGGTGGGTGTCGTGGTGGATGGTACATGTGGTGGTGGATGTGGTGTCAGGTGTTGGAGATGGTAGTGGGAAGTTGATGTGATAGTGGGTGGTGAGTGTGGTGGTGGATGGTACATGTGGTGGTGGATGTGGTGGCAGGTGTTGGAGATGGTAGTGGGAAGTTGATGTGATAGTGGGTGGTGGGTGTGGTGGTGGTTGGTGCGTGGTTGATGTAGCGGTGAGCGTTGAAGGTGGTGAATGGGTAACAGTTGTGGTGGTGAGTGGTGGATATCGTGGTGGTGAGTGGTTGTTGGAGGTGGTGGTGGGTACCAGATATGGTAGGTGGTGAGTGGTGGATGTGGTTGTAAGTAGGTGAGGAAGTGAGTAGTGGGGGTGGATGTGGTGGTGGTGAGTGGGTGGAGGAGGTTGTGGTGGGTAGCAGTTGTGGTGCAGAATGGTTGCTGTGGTGGTGGGTAGCAGTTGTTGTGGTGAGTGGTGGTCGTGCTGGTGATGGGTGGTGGAAGAGGTGGTAGTCGGTAGCGGGTGTGGTGGATGTAATGGCAGTGAGTGGGTGGATGGGGCGGTGAGTGGGCAGCAGTTGTGCTGGGTGTAATGGCGATGAGTGGGTGGACGAGGTGGTTGTGGGTAACAGTTGTGCTGGGTGTAATGGCGGTGAGTGGGTGGAAGAGGTGGTAGTGGGTAGCAGTTTTTGTGGATGTAGTGGTGGTGAGTGGATGGAGGCGGTGGTGAGTGGGTAGCAGTTGTGGTGGATATAATGGTGGTGACTGGGTGGAGGCAGTGATGAGTGGGTAGCAGTTGTGGTGGATATATTGGTGGTGAGTGGGTGGAGGAGGTGCTGAGCGGGTAGCGGCCGTGGGGTCAATGCAGGTTATTTACTAAACGACCTGCCGTTATTTCGGGGGATTGCTTGCTTTGGGAGTGGTTTGTAACCTTACGATGGTTACTGGTTGCAGAACTGCAACATTAATAGAGAGGCTCCGATAAATCGGTCCAATCTTTGGTTGAAGACTTAACTTCAGTAGGGAGTGTTGTAGAAGCTGGGGACATCTTTACAATGTTGTAACGGCGAAGCATTGAGGTGGCCCCGAATCTCTTCGGTCCGGCGGTAGTTGAGCGGTAGTTGGCACTTGTATCCAGTTGACAGCAGCAAGGGTTTCGAGGAAGGGCGGGTAAAGATGGATGCAGCGGTGGTTCCAGCAACGAGAACAAAGCAAGAGAAAATGTAAAGGTACAGGGCCCCACCCAAGCACACAACTGCCCTGGTCAGGGGGAGGAGTATGCCTGGGAGAAAAAAAAAAGGGTAGAGTATAGGAAAGAGAAATGAGGAGAGTTGAGTCAAAGGACCGTGTCTATCTGCTCTATGGCGACCAACCAGCGAGCCATAGACACGGACAGAGTAAGAGTAGAAAGTGAAATGCCAGCGGGCCCCCGCTCCTGGAACTCTTTTCAGACATATCAAGGAGGAGCAAGGCCGGTGGCGAGGAGATAGAGAGAGGTGTGGACAGAGTGCGGTCCGGATAGCAAGTGTTTCGGCGGATTTCCCTAGTCTTGCTTTAATTTGGATTTAGTCTGCAATTACGCACGGTGTCCGATAGTGCCTAATTAGGCGGCCAGAGGCCTGCTCGCTAATAGTTGGTGCTTCCCCACCCAGATCGTGTGGCGAGCCGAGCTGCAGGAGGGTGATGGCTGGGAAGTGTGGAACAGTGGTACACCTGTGGAGAAATCTAAATATTTTGTAATTGATTTATTATCACATTTCAGAATCGAACCACGAGGCTGTTATGAAACAAGATGGCGGCACCCCACCAATGACAGAGAAGGGTCCACAGCGAGGAAAGGAGGAAAAACGGGTGACCACTGTCCCATATTGAGCATACCCTTGCAGGAATAGTTTCCCATTCTTTAAGTCCTGATATTGTGTCATTTAAACAGAAGTCGATGATAAATTAAAAATGTACTTCAAGCACTTTAATCTGTGCAAAAGATACATATATATGTGTAACTATGTCTGAACAAGAAACTACTAAAAAAGTAATGGAATATTTCCATAATTTGAGCCAATCAGAGCTGTTCTATTAATTGCAAAAGGCTGCCCCTTATGGGGGCCACCATTTGCAATAAAAAAAGAACACAACACATGATTATGATAATTGAAATAAATATCATTTTATTGTTATAACAAAGGTAATATTTATTGTCAAGTATTTCTGTTCTATAATCTATCAATAACGCGGAAAACTAATATACTTCACTGAGTACTCGCCAAGACGAGAAGAGGAAAGTCTATTTCTGGCAAGTTCAATCGGGCTCAAACGAGTTCAAACGTGGCTGGCTGTCATGCTCCTTCCAGCGATGAATATGCTTATGCAACGACAGTCTAAAGCACTGCAAACTTCGCCTGCCAAAATATAGATGGCGCCCCAGTGATAACTGAAACGGAAACTAAATCCACAACTCCCGAGACATAAAATGGAGGATCTGATACATAAGAAGACCACTCCCCCGACAGACTACTCATTGTAGACCATGTCGACACAGATGACGTTCAATACATGTGCCACCCTACAATCCACCTCATACGCATGCAACTTACAGACACATGCTCGATGATATTTGGCCCCATGCAGTAGACAACATATCGGCAAGACACCTTGAATATCTCGCCATTTACATGCAGGTCCGGGTTTGTGCTATACCAAACTACATAGGCCCGAGAGTACCGATTCCATCTGGTCTAAAAATTGGAGCTTGGAGAACTTTGCTGGCTGATTATCATGATAAACAACTACCAGACTTCTTAGCGTTTGGCTGGCCGGTGGATTATACCGCCCACCAATCTCATCTGTTGCTAACCATCACTTGGATCCTGGAGATGTCGCTCACATCGAGGTCTATATCAGTACTGAACTCTCCCACGGTGCCATGCTTGGCCCCTTTGACATACAACCATTCAGACCATGGACACAGGTTAGCCCAATGATGACTCGACCGAAGAGGGGCACCAGCAAACGCGGTGTCATGGTTGATTTGAGCTATCCTCCAGGTGTTAGTGGCAATGCCGGAATCCGCAAGGCACAGTATGTGGCGTTCTCTGTGGCGGAGTGGTTAGAGTGTCTGACTTTTTTCTAGGTCAGACTCCTAATCTGAGGGTCGGCGGTTCGATTCCCCATGCCCCCAGCTCTGCCAATTGGAATTTCCACCGCTGTGTATAACTTACAGAGTGATCAAACGCCGGTTGCTCTCATACCATGTCTATGTGGTGTGGGAGGTTAAAAATCCTTTGGGTCGGTAAACGTGTCGGCTCGGGCTTTCTATCGACCAGCAGTGGAGTGGGGAAGACCAGTCGTCTGTGACTGGGATTTCCCCTACTTGGGACAACTAATGTACCAAAAAAACAAAAAGAGAGACAAATAAGTGTTAACACTTCCTGTCTACCATTCGCTATATCACTATATCTATATCGTATCAGGGGCAGCCATCGACATACACGCTACCAGGCATAATGGATTTAGCAAACGAAGTCACACGTATCGGACGAGGAGCACTTATCTGGTGTGTTGACCTGGCAAGGGCTTACCGCCAACTATGGGCATGCCCCTAGCCACACCCCTGCTAGGAATAACCCTAAATGGACAGATCTACGTCGACATTGCACTTCCATTTGGCTGTTGCGCTTCGTGAATGCCCTGTGCCCGCACTACCAATGTGGTGGTGCACCTGATGAGGAAGCGAGGCCACCACATACTCTGCTACCTCGATGACTTCGTCGGGGCTGCATCATCATGAGATCTTCAGCCTCGCTGACGAACTTGGCCTTGACCTCGCCCCAGCTAAGTGCATTCCCCCAACAACTGAGGTTGAGTGGCTTGGCTTTGTCATATCCTCAGTAGATATGACTATCAAGATACTCACCGAAGAGCTACAAGATGTGATCACAGAGTGTGAGGTATGGAGAACCACGGTATTTGCATCCCGTAGAGACCTACAGAGACTTGTATGCCGCCTCCAACACGTGGCTAAGTGCATACGCCCAGCAAGAAGGTTTATGTCCAGAATCTTATGTGCACTCCGGAACTCACCATACAGAGGCAAGCACATCATACCACCAGAGCTAGCAATGGACGTGGATTGGTTCACCCAATATGCAGCTCAATCAAATGGAATCGTGCTCCTCCCGACTGGCGACTGAAAGATCTGGATAAGTAAGTGTGACTCTTCGTTACAAGCTGGCGGGGCACACTCTGAGACGCAGTTCTACGCTGCAAATTATTCAAAGCAACTCCTCGCCAAGGAGTACAACATCGCACAGCTGGAGGCGATCAACCTGATCGTGGCCCTCAAGAACCTCGCACCCGATGAGCCACACCACTGCGCCATTATCATCAACACTGATAATGCCACATCACAACAAGTCTTCACCACTGGTGCAGGTCACGACCCCATCATCTGTGCCTGCGCCCGTGAGATCTGGCTCTACACTGCCCGTAGGAGCACTGACATCATCGGCAAACACAAGCCCGGAAAAGACATTGTGCTCGCGGATGCGCTGAGCCACATGTGCTTTGACCCATGGGCCAGAAGGGTTGCAAATGACATGGTGACAGAGAGCAGCCTATTTCCAGTGATTGTTAACCATGACAATGCCCTCACTCCCACTTTATAACCTGGGATTCGCCTGTTAAATTTTGCCTTCTCTCCCCAGGTTAGCCACAACACCACCATCAGTGGCTGCTCAAAGCGATAGCAGCTGGTGTATCGGCTGGAACCTGGAAGAATAAGGCAGGTCAGGCGAGAGAGTACTGCAACTACAAGAGGTCGCACCAAGTAGACCCCCTGAGGCCGACGCAATATCATCTCATGTCAGACATCAGCAGGATCACCTGGGTGCTCACATTCTCAGGCACAACTATCTCATTTATCACATATCTCGTGGGCCTCCTCAAACGAAGCATACAGCACACTTCACAACATGTGCCTGCACAAGCACCGCCTCTGACCCCTGTTGATGTAAGAAATGCCATCAGATTCTTCAACACAGTAGGCCCGAACTGATGTGTCCTCAGTGCTGCTACCCTCATTGGGTACTTCACTCTCCTTCGACAGAGCAACCTGTTCCCAATGTCGGCCTCTACTGACCCTGGCCACTCCCTCCAGGCTAGAGACATAACTCTGACAAGCCTGGGCATCAATGTCCACGTCAGATCGTCCAAGAATGAGCTGAAATCTTCATGTCCCCATGACATACTCATCCCAATAATACTTGGTTCGCTCTTCTGCCCCATTCACGCATGGAGGTCATACATGGCCGGGACACAAATCAACCCCGAAGGTCCTGCATTGGTGATGATGGATGGATCCCCCCTCTGAGCTAGGGGACTTTACAACACTAAGACTAGCCCTGTCCGTGGTGAGCCACCCAGCACCGGATGCTCTAACGCTCCATAGCATAAGCCGAGGTGAGGCACAGGCCTGTGCCCACCAAGGTTCATCGCTTCACGACATCAAACAACTAGGTCACTGGACCTCCAAGGCAGTACATGAATATGTATCGAAACACGCCATCTCATCAGCTCCAAGGACACTTGCTCTTTATTTCGGTTAAGTGCCTGGAAACCTCTAACGCTGTCATATCAAACAACTATGACTCAATACTGGAACCATACAAAAGAAAAGAAAACCGCCACTATATATTAATCTGGTCTTGTGTTGCTCAATTGTCCATGTTGATATGCAACATGGGTAATCGAGTGTGTGGACCAGCATTCGTTGCTATGGATGGTATTGCTGGCACCACCTACCAACATACAATCTAACTAACTAAATGGCCACCGCTCGACGTGCCATTTAGAGTGAAAAGCAGAATAATTTGGGACATAAAAGATTTCAGAACCCACTTCGACCAGAGCGTTTCAATAGATTGGACCTGTGTACTTCTCTAGCTCTAATTTCACCATCCCAATTACCCAACTACTAAGACTCATTAGGGTTAAGTGCCTGGAAACCTCATACTCTGACAAATCAAACAACTATAACTCAAAACTGTAACCGTACAAAAGAAAATAAAACTGCCACTATATATTAATCTGGTCTTGTGTCGCTAAATTACCATTGTTATTATTATTTATTATTATTACTATTAGCGCTGTTGTCATTGTTGTCACCGTCATTATAATTACCATTGTTATTATTATTTATTAGTATTACTATTATCGCTGTTCTTGTTGTCACTGTCATTATACTTACCATTGTTATTATTATTAACTATAATTAATATTATCGCTGTTGTCATTGTTGTCATGGTCATTATAATTCCTATTGTTATTATTATTTAATGTTCTTACTATTATCACTGTTGTTGTCACCGTCATTATAATTTCCATCGTTATTATTATTTGTTATAATTAATATTATCGTTGTTGTCGTTGTTGTCACCATCATTATAATTACCGTTGTTATTATTATTTATTATTATTAATATTATCGCTGTTGTCGTTGGTGCCCCCATCATTATAATTGGCATTGTTATTACTGTCCTCATCAGTATTATGATTATTATTAATCCACGCTGGGGATTTTTAGTAAGTCAAAATTGACACAGTACTGATGCCATCCTAGATTAATGGGGCTGTCACAATACGACGCTTCTTACCGGCGACCTGTCAACGTGTGTTGATTTTGGGCGATAATTAGGGAAACGTCGAGACATGCTGGGTGCGTGTTATGCGCGCGTCGGTACACGTCGGTACACTACCTTTGACGTTGACGGTCGGCGTGCAACGTCGGCGCGCGTTATTGGTCGCTGAATGTTTTCAACATGTCAAAAAAAAAACAACGACCACCAGCGCGCGCAAATTTATCGGTAAGGACGTTAGGAGGACGTTAGGCGCACGTCGAGATCCGTTGGAAGCGCCGGAATAACGTTATGGGAATGCTAGGCAGACGTCATGCGTGCGGGCGGGTCGTCTCCACACGTTGCGCCAAATGGTTGCTTTCTTGTTTTACGTCCTACCAACATCTAAGGTGATATGAGCACGTCGCGCCAAACTTTTTTTTTTTTTTCCTCACTCGTCGACACACATTGGCCGAGCGCTAACAACACGCTACTCACACGCTGCGCCAACGTCCAATTTCCGCATGTTTCCCCTAAATCTTTAACGTTTCTCGACGCTTAAAATTTTATTTTCAACGCTGACGGGTCGCCGGGAGAAGCGTCATAGTGTGACAGGCCCATTATTATGCTAATTAATTCGTTTCGTGTGAAAAAGGTGTGTGACCCCCATCTCCTTATGGAAATTCAAGATATTCATGAGCTCCGAATGCATTATTGGATTGCAAGGGTGGTAATCGCAAGGTTTGGTACCCACTTAATCCCTACTCAGCCTACACCTCCCTCCCGCATTCACACCCAGCCGTACACACTCACACTCACACACACAGACATACACACTCACACACATCCATGCACACTCACACACACAGCCATACACACTCACACACAACCAGCCGTACACACTCACACACACCCAGCCGTACACACTCACACACACACAGCCATACACACTCACACACACAGCCATACTCACTCACACACAACCAGCCGTACACACTCACACGCACACACAGACATACACACTCACACACAGCCATGCACACTCACACACAGCCATACACACTCACACACACAGCCATACTCACTCACACACAACCAGCCGTACACACTCGCACACACCCAGACGTACACACTCACACACACACAGCCATACACACTCACACACACAGCCATACTCACTCACACACAACCAGCCGTACACACTCACACACACCCAGCCGTACACACTCACACACAGCCATGCACACTCACACACACAGCCATACACACTCACACACAGCCATACTCACTCACACACAACCAGCCGTACACACTCACACGCACACACAGACATACACACTCACACACAGCCAAGCACACTCACACACACAGCCATACACACTCACACACACAGCCATACTCACTCACACACAACCAGCTGTACACACTCACACGCAGACACAGACATACACACTCACACACAGCCATGCATGCTCACACATACAGCCATACACACTCACACACAGCCATACACACTCACACACAACCAGCCGTACACACTCACATGCACACACCCAGACATACACACTCACACAAACCCAGCCATACAGACTCACACACAACCAGCCATACACACTCACATGCACACACACAGACATACACACTCACACACAGCCATGCACACTCACACACAGCCATACACACTCACACACACAGCCATACTCACTCACACACAACCAGCCGTACACACTCACACGCACACACACAGACATACACACTCACACACAGCCATGCACACTCACACACACAGCATACCACTCACACACACACACAGACATACAACTCACCACAGCCATGCACCTCACACACACCATACACACTCACACAACCACCATACACACTCACATGCACACACACAGCCATACACACTCACACAAACCCAGCCATACACACTCACACACAACCTGCCAGACACACTCACACGCACACACCCAGCCATACACACTCACACACAGCCATGCACGCTCACACATAGAGCCATACACACTCACACCCAGACATACACACTCACACAAACCCAGCCATACAGACTCACACACAACCAGCCGTACACACTCACATGCACACACACAGACATACACACTCACACACAGCCATGCACACTCACACACACAGCCATACACACTCACACAAACCCAGCCATACACACTCACACACAACCTGCCAGACACACTCACACGCACACACCCAGCCATACACACTCACACACAGCCATGCACGCTCACACATAGAGCCATACACACTCACACACTACACACTCGTCCAGACATACACACTCACACAAACCCAGCCATACAGACTCACACACAACCAGCCGTACACACTCACATGCACACACACAGACATACACACTCACACACAGCCATGCACACTCACACACACAGCCATACACACTCACACAAACCCAGCCATACAGACTCACACACAACCAGCCGTACACACTCACATGCACACACACAGACATACACACTCACACACAACCATGCACACTCACACACACAGCCATACACACTCACACAAACCCAGCCATACACACTCACACACAACCAGCCATACACACTCACACACAACCAGCCGTACACACTCACACGCACACACACAGACATACACACTCACACACAGCCATGCACACTCACACACACACAGCCATACACACTCACACAAACCCAGCCATACACACTCACACACAACCAGCCAGACACACTCACATGCAGACACCAAGCCATACACACTCACACACAGCCATGCACACTCACACATACAGCCATACACACTCACACACACCCAGCCAAACACACTCATACACACCCAGCCATACACACTCACACACAGCCACACACACACAGCCACACCCTCTCGCACACACCCAGCCACACACACACGCAGCCACACACACTCACATACATACACACAGCCACACACACACCCAGTCATACACCCTCACACCCAGCCACACACACCCAGCCACACACACACAGCTATACATACTCGCCCAGCCACACACACTCATACACACCCAGCCACGCGCACAGCCAGACACACTCACACACATACACACACCAGTCACACACACACAGCCACACACACAGCCACACACACACAGCCACAACCACACACAGCCACAAACACACTCAGCCACAACCACTGACACACATACACACACACCCAGCCACACACACACACTCCCACACATACATACACACCCAGCCACACACACTCACACACATACACACACCCAGCCACACACACATACACACTCCACACCAACAAACACATCCCTACCCAGCCTACACCTCCCTCCCGCATCCACACACATGCAAACACCCAGTCACACACACTCACACATACACAAATGCAGCCACACACACACAGCCACAGACAAAACCTAGCCACACACACACCCAACCACACACACTCACACACATACACACACACCCAGCCAACCACACAGCCAGCAACACACACCCAGCCACACACACACAGCCACACACACACAGCCACACACATGAGGTCACACCATGCCAATTTGTTCTGTATTATGAGTTGACAGCAATCGTCAATGTCTTGTAACAGCTCATTTAATACTGTCAGTGTATCTTGTGCCGACTTGGTTTCAATTTCCCTCAACCCAAGAACCCACAGGTTTCCATCCCCATCTGCCGCTTCATATCCAGCAACACACACACCCAGAAAAACACACACCCAGCCACATACACTCACTCACATACACACACCCAGCCACACGCACCCAGCCACACACACTCACACACATACACACACCCAGCCACACGCTCACACACAGCCATACACACTCACCCAGGCACACACACTCACACACATACACATACTCCACACCAACAAGCCCATCCCTACCCAGCCTACACCTCCATCCCGCATCCACACACACGCGCACACACACAAAGGCGCACACCACCCACATACATACCCACACATACACACGCCCAGACCAATTCACACACCATACCAACTCACACCTGACTGTTTAGCACAGTGCCACGGTAATGTGACTGTGTAGGATATCGGAGCATGGTGCCCGTGGCCTGGTTTCCCAGTTGGGCAGCGCTATAAAGTTCCCATGAGTACGCACTGTCACATGTCGGTGCCTATCCTGATATGACCTTATATGTTGCTAGGATGTACACCAACAAACAAACAAAAACCAACACACATCCACACATACATACACACACCCCAATATACACCAACACCCACACCCACACCCATTATGATGGTAATCAGGCCACGAGGGCCATCCGCTACTGGAAGTTGCATCTGTCGAGCTCTCGTAACTTTTCGATTAGCTATCAAGAGAGCTGGATGTCGCGCAGGAGGCCGGGCCGGGTACGCCCGGGCACCGGCGGCGCGCTTCACACAGGGCCGGGAGCCGGTAAGTATCTACCAGAAGGAGGCCCCGGCCTGAGGGCACCACAGGAGGTGCCCTGGATTACACGGATGAACACGTAGTTCTCCGACGAGGCGATTGCCTGCCTCCCCGCGGGGATGGCTGGGAACCTCGTGCTTGCACTCGGGTGGCTGCTACGGCACCCCCGGAGGTCTCCCCCCGACGGCACTGTGCCGCTCGGTAGGCTGCCTGACAGCCTAGGAACCGCGGGACGGTTGGGAACCTCGTGCTTGCACTTGGGTGGTTGCTACGGCACCCCCGGAGGACTCCCCCGACGGCTTTGTGTCGCTCGGTAGGCTTGCTCGGCAGCCTAGGATCCTCGGATCCCTCACCCCCCCCCCCCGGCTGCTGCTCCACGGCCTCCTCTACAGACACCGGGGAGGACCGAGGGAGTGAGGGGGGGGCAGGATGACTGGGAGCAGGTGCGCGGGTCCCGGCCGGGGGCGGCCCGGGGTCACAGATGACACCTAATCTAATTAGGCGCCAGAGTCGTCCGGTGGCGACCGGGGAACCCCGCGCTGACACCTAATTGAATTAGGGCTGATAACAGCAGGCTAGAACACAGGCGACGGCTTAAGAGCTATTGCCGATAACCTAAGGAGACCCACACTCATTCTCGCATGAGCAATGGCGCACTACATGTCTAGGACACCGTCTCCGGTCCTCAACACAGGAACGGATAACGGAACAGGACCTACGACTAGCCTGCTCTCCGACTACATAGAATCGGCAGAGAGGCAGCGGGAGAGCCCGCACACGGGACCACTCTACGTCCCTCTGCCACACGAGTCAGACGGGGGCTCAGAGGTGGAGATGGATGACCGAGATGAGACCGGGGCAACCCCAACCAGGGATGAACAGGACTGGCCAGCTGGGAATGCGATCCCGTTCAAGCAGGCACCTTCACCAGGTGCAGTGGTAACAACTGAAGGACCGGGGAGAAGACTGGTTTTGGCCTCCACTTCCCCCACGTACACACCACCGCCATTGGGCGGACTCCACAACGGACTCAGGATGGTAGTGGCGGACCTGACCCAGACCTTCAGCCCGCCTCCGGACCCTGCCTGCGGGGACCAGTGGAGAGGCCCTAACTACATCCCAACCCCGATAGCGGAGTTGGAAAGGCTGGAAGCACGGAAAAGAGAGCTGGAGGCGGAGATACGAGAACGCAGGGCCGGATACTCGATTAACTGGTCACAGGGATCCACACCACAAGGGCCTTCCCCACCGACGCTGGTGAAGGGCGGAACTCCGCCCCCGCTGAGGGGAGGACATGAGCACACTGTGCACAGGCCGCTACCGTCCGCCTTCAGCCCGTGGAAAGACGGGAGGGGCGGCCCTTCAGGAGAACCGCCCGGGTACACATCCAGACCGGTGACCCCAGCAGCCACCACACCCCGAGGTAGGGGGGGGCCACGACCTCAGCCGACCCGACGGAGGTAATGAGAGTGAGACGGGAGGAGGTGGCCTGGATACCGGCCCACCGAGACCCGCCCCCCTCCAACAACAACATGACGCCGCCAGCGGCGCCAGCACCGCCATTGGTACCGGCCCCAGTGACAGCTACGGCACCACCAGCTACGGGATCCTTCTTGGAACAGTTTATTCCGGTAGAAAAAGCTCCACTGGACGCGGAGGGCGACAAGCTGGCAGACAGTACGGCCAAACTAATTAACACCCTGTGGTCTCACCCCATGACGAAGGTGGAAACGGCGGAGGTCTACGCAACGCTGCCCAGACCAGCCAACGTAGACGCGCTGTACAAGACCCGGATGAATCCGGAGATCGAGACTACCCTGCCGGCCCGAGTAAAAGAAAACGATGCGGCACTAGCAGCGGCACAGTGGGGCATCCAGTTTGCAGCCAGGCCGGTTGCCAGGGCACTGGACTGCATTGAGACCGGGAAGGCACTGGACACTAAGGAACTGGTAACAGCACTCGTAACTACCCTCAAACTACTCGCCAGGACGAGCAACACCATAGTGGGAATGAGGAGAGACAATGTAAGGCCGACACTGCTACAACAGTTGAAGCCACTAGCCAAAAAGGAGGGAAACCAAGGCTTCAAATATGTGCTGGGCAAGGACCTGAGTGCCAAGGTGACATCCCTGGAGGCGGACAGAAAGACAGCACTGGCCATAGTGAGGTCACAAGGAAACCGACAGGGACACCGGAGTTATGAACGACAGGCATACAAGCAGGGAAACTACAAGGGCGGTCTGGGGAGGGGCCGCCTCCCACAAAACACCCCGACAGGAAGAGCCGAAACACTACAACCACCGGCCAAGCGGCGGAAGCCAAACACGCCCCCACCGAGGGGGACGGGGCAGGGCGACGGGCAGCTACCGAGGCCGAGGCGGAGACCGGAGGACGTAGAAAGTGAAGTAAGTACCGCTAAAAACCCATTTACGGCCGGAGGCGTAACTGACAAAAGCCACAGATGGGCGGCCATAACAGATAATGCCTGGGTAAATCAAATGGTTAAAGGAGTAAAAATCGAGGTGACCGGGATGCCTAAACAGAATATCCTACCGATCTCCAGGGACAAAGGGACAGAGCTAACATTGAAACAGAAAGTGGGGGAAATGCTAACACAAGGGGTGATAGAAGAGGCATCAGTTAACAACAGATGTTTCGTTTCACACCTCTTCCTCAGGCCTAAGAAAGACGGGGACTTTAGGCCCATACTGAACCTATCTAAGCTTAATGAACTAGTAGTCTACCGACACTTTAAAATGGAGCAGCTAGGGATGGTAATGCAGCTAGTACACAAAAGGGCGTGGCTGGCAAGCATAGACATATCGCAGGCGTACCACAGCCTGGAGATCAGGGAAAAAGACAGAGACCTATTACAATTCATATTTGAGGATCGGAGGCTCAGGTTCAGAGTGTTACCTAACGGGCTCAGTTCAGGACCCAGAGTGTTTACCAAAATAATGAGGGCAGTAATGAGCTACCTCAGAACTAAACATGACATTCTACTGTGTTTCTATATAGATGACACTATCCTGATAGGACAAACACAGGCGGAGGTCAGGTCAGCGGTGAAACTAACGATAGATCTACTCACCCACCTGGGCTTCACTATCAACAGGGAAAAATCGGTATTAGTCCCAGCCCAGAAATTACAGTTCCTAGGTTTCACGATTGACACACTGACAATAAAAGTAGATATACCGACAAAGAAGTGTGAGGAACTAAAGGGGCACATCACAGACACACTTAACAACACCAAACTAAAAGTAAGGGACCCGGCCACGCTAGTGGGGAAGCTGGTGGCAACCGACCCAGGTAATAAATGGGCGAAAATAAAATCTAAGGTGATTGTAAGAGCGTTAAACTGGAATATCCGGGATTCCAACAACAATTATGAGAGCCCCTGCACACTCACTAAGCGGGTAAAAGAGTGCCTCCTGTTCTGGCTCAATAATCTAGAAACAACCAACAGGGAGTACGAGCAGAGACCCGTGGATGTCTGCGTCTTCACGGACGCATCATCCCACGTGTGGGGGTACTTCGACCAAACCCACAACGCACACTATGGGGAGCAATGGGACGAGACGGTTAGCGAGACCACACACATTAACGTCTTAGAGCTCAGAGCGGTGAGACGAATGTTAGAACACACGGGGGGAAAACTAAGGAATAGCCACGTACGGGTATTCGCAGACAACACCACTACAGTAGCTTGTATAGGCAAAGGGGGTTCGGCAAGGTCTAAAGAGTGCCAGGAAGAGACCGAGCACGTCTGGACCCTAACGGAGAAGCTAAACCTACGAATAAGTGTAAGATTCTGTCCGGGGGTAGAAAACGTGGAGGCAGACTGGGCCTCACGGGCGTTCACAGATGCGGGAGAGTGGTCACTAGACGGCCAGACAGTAAGGGAAATATTCGACACACTGGGTACACCCGACATTGACATGTTTGCCTCACGTGAAAATCACCAACTTAATCGCTATGTGGCCAGAGAATTCGATAGGCAAGCCGAGGGAACGGATGCCCTATCACTAAATTGGCAACACATTAACGGATTTTTCTTCCCACCTTTCAGCTGCCTGTCCAGAGTACTGGTGAAACTGAGGGAGGAGCAGCCCAAGGGAGTCCTCATCGCGCCAGACTGGCCAACACAACCGTGGTTCCCGCTACTACGACAACTGCGGGAATACCAGGCAGGGATGAGGATCCCTGTAACGACACGGACACTACGGATCAAGGGGGCGGGATGGAAATCATTCCCTCTCGCCCACAAAATGAGCCTCCACGCGGTGAGACTCTAGCCGGCATGTTCAGATCCCTGGGCATGAACGAGGCAACGGCCGAACTACTGACAGCATCATGGGCAAATGCAACCAGGAGACAATACACCTTGATCCTGAGGAGATGGGCTCAGCACTGCGACAAGGAAGGTATCAATGCCCGAAAACCTACCCTCAAGGAAGGGATTGAATACCTGGAGAGACTATTCTCCGAAGGGGCAGCCAAGACCACCGTCAACACTGTCAAGTCATTACTATCGACTTTTGTGACAGTGGGGGGAAAGCCGTTCGGGGAACACCCCCTAGTGAGCAGACTGCTGAAGGGGATAGGAAACCTCAAACCTAACCGCCCCAAATACGAAGCAGTATGGGATCCCCGACAATTGTTGAACTACCTACAGGGGTGGGGTCCGACGCACCTGCTAAGCGTGGACCAGCTGAATAAACGGACCACCTGCCTGTTCCTACTAGCCACAGAACAAAGGCTCCAGGCCTTGGGATTGATGAAGCGCAAGGAGATCAGGTGGGGACAGGGACACTGCACGTTGAGATACTCAATGAAAATGAAATCCAATGACCCAGCCCGGAACCCCCTTGTACTCTCCTTCAAGGAATTTGAGGTGGAGGAACTATGTGTGTACACCCACCTGAGAACATACATGGACAAGGAAGAGTTGAAAGGGGCGGACCCGGCCGTATTCGCAACTACCAGGAGCCCGCATGTCGCGGCCTCACAAGAGACACTGTCTAGGTATGTGAGGAACACCATGGCAGAAGCAGGCATCGACATGACAAAATTCACACCTTACTTATGTCGACACGCCTCCACCAGTGCGGCGGCAAGGAAACAAGTTCCCCTGGCCACAATCATCCTGGCAGCGGGATGGACAGGTGAAACCACCTTCAGGCGCTTCTACAACCGACCTCTCTCCTCGGGAGGAGCGGTAACGACCAACCTCATCCCTACCATCTGGGCAGAGGAAAGGGAAACGAGCGAGAGATCGATGAACAATTGACTCATGTAACCATGTAACCATGTAATGTAACCATGTAAATGTATCCAAGAATGTATCCAAGAATGCTGTAACTAGGCTTCAGAGCCACCTACAGATTGAGAAAAGAAATAAAAGACACCTAAGCAACAAAGTTAATGTTCCGCGTAGGCTTCATTCACATTGCTTAGAAATAAAAACAACACAGGTACACAGCCGCAATACAAAGTAGCGGATGGCCCTCGTGGCCTGATTACCATCATAATATAAAATTCTGCTATTAACATGCAGCAGAATATGAATTATTATGGTATGAAAGGGCCACGAGGGGCCATCGGCCCACCCTGAAGTCTAGGTAAGACCCACCCGAAGAACAGCTGAGTACCAGTGTTGAAACTACAAAAAATGACGAGAGCTCGACAGATGCAACTTCCAGTAGCCGATGGCCCCTCGTGGCCCTTTCATACCATAATAATTCATATTCTGCTGCATGTTAATAGCAGAATTTTATATCATCACACACACAGCCATACACACACACTGACATCCCCACAAACACACATACCCACACCAACACACATCCACACATACCCACACCGCCAACCACCCACACATACCCACAACAACCACAATCAACCAATACCCACCCACACACCCACACACACTAATCCATTCAATCCCTCGCCCCACAGTCACAGACCCACCAACCCCTTCTTAAGGTTGCATAGTCTGATGGTTTTGAGTTTCTTTCATTTCTCTGAGATAAATATATTGAATCGATTGTTACAATCGACCTTCCATTAGTTTGTAGTAACTTTTATTTTAAATGGCTAGCTTTTGAGATATTTGAAGTGCAACAGGATGGCCAAATGAGTAAGAACGTTCGTCCCCCGTGTTGGTAGATCATGGGATCGTGGCTTCGAATCCTGGTTGAGTCAAACCAATGATACTTGTTGCTTCCTACCCCGACGCTTGGCATTACTAGGGTAGGGCAAGGAGCAGTAAAATGAGGAAGACCAGTTGTCTGGGACTGAAATTTCCCCTGCTTAAAACAACTAATGTACCAACAAAAAAACAACAACAAATTATTCAAAATTTATTCTGGAAAGCATGCCAAAACTCTGACACCAGAGGCTTCTGCGGTAGCAGTTTTTTTATATATTAAATTGCCTCGGTTTTAAAAATGTGGTGCTTAATCGGACTATGCAGCTTTAATCCATGGCATGTCATCCCCACATCAGCATTGACCAACGCCATGAGTCTAGCATTGCAATTTACAAATGCATTGCAGCTTCATCGCATTGATTCATCTCCAAATAACCCATATCATATTGCCTTGGTGGCTGAGGGGGATGGTAGCCATCCAATCCATAAGATTTCTAATCTTCTAAAATGGCAGCCATCTGCTGATCGAGTGTGCCCTCTTTAGGCGAGCCGAACGCTGGCGTCTTGCCATGGAATAAACTAGTTCGTAATTTGAGCCGCGCGGTGCATTGTGGAATGCGTTGCAGCAAAACAAACCAGCGAGAAGCATATGGCTCAAGCTGAAGCAGTGAGTGTAGCTAATGAATCTGTTAGTTTCAGATCATTTCAGCTCAGACATAGAATACCAACTAAAGCGAGCGGTACAGGTAAGAGGCTGAGTCGTGACAGCTGAATAGGCCAGGTGGCAGCACCCTGCAAGGCAGAGAGCCTGAGTTGTTAAGTCAATAGCTGTGCACTGTTTAAAAAAAATCTGTAAATTTACAGATATTATGTGGCAACAGAGTTACCACATAATATATGTAAATTTACAGATTATATCTGTAAATTTTACAGAAATGTTCTGTAACTTTACAGAAAGTTTCTGTGATTTTACAGATAATTCTGTAAATGTTATTAGAGAATATCTGTTAATTTACAGGCATTTTACGTAAATATACAGACATCTCTGTAAATGTTTTCAGAGAATATCTTTAAATTTACAAACATTTTATGTAAATATACAGACATGTCTGTAAATGTTTTCAGAGAATATCTTTAAATTTACAAACATTTGAAGTTGTTAAGTGTCAATAGCTGTGCATGAGGTGTCCAGACAAGGTGCAACTAGAGGCACCATTAAATGATAATCAGTTTGCGGATAATTATACTCGCATAATGCTTATACAGCACATAATAAATTAAGATGTGAATCTCTTATCTAGCATTGCATTTACATCAATTTAACCATTTAGATCTAGACAAATCTGGTCACTCAGACTAGTGTTAGACCTATAGCCGGAGTCAATTTTACTTAGGGTAGGGTTAATCAGACATTGTTTTGTATTTGTTTGAAACAAGTTTCTGTTGACACATTTGACATTTTAATATTTAGAACAAGAATTAAAAATGTGATGTGAACTGATTGGTAAAGTGACGATTGGTTGTGTTGGGAATTGTATGTTTCTTAGCTCAAAATGCTTAACTATGGATAGATTTGTCTTAAATATATTCATCATATTACTATATCGCATGCATGCATCCATATTTGTGCCAAATATTTTTGTATTCCTATTCATTTTGAAGTAAGTTTTGCACTGCATGTATTAGCATACTCAATGGCAGTACGTCTTTGTTTTGTTCTCAACGCCGTTTTCAGCGCATGTGCATGCGCATGCGCAGTCGGAATTACGAAGTCGCTATCGAAAACGAGGCTAGGGCGACTGTAACGGATGATTAGTTAGATGCCCGGATGTGGCCTTCTAAATATGAGAAGCACTGGAAACCGTGTATTATTAAATATGTCGGTTGGTCATTGGAGTTTTGCAACCTGTCAACATCTAAGGTCATATCAGGACTGGTACCGACTTGTGACAGTACACACTCATGGCGACTTTACAGTATTGCCCCACTGGGAGACCAGACCACCAGCAGCATGACCCGATATCCCACTCAGTCACACTATACTGATGCTGACCCAACCAGTCCTTGGCCTATCCTAATAATGACCAGGGTTTGAACCCATGGATTTGAATCCCACGATCTACCAAAACTCATTCAGCCATCCCATCTGGTGTATTTGTATGCATTCTCTTTATATACATTATTATGTCATTGCTCACGGACACAGCTGACTCAGAGGCATGAGTGGGTTAATCAAGGCTTTTATTCGGGCGCTGCCCACCAGGCGGCATGTACATTGGGCAAGAGGCGAAACAAGTGAAGGCCCTGATATATTGGGGAAATGCAATGTGATGAGGGCATATGTGTCATGTGAACGATATAACAAATGAGTAATCAATTACGTTAAAGTACAATAGCAATAGTTAATGATAAACATAGGAGATAACAGTAGATGGTAAATTATCAGTAATGTGACATTTAATTAGGCGTGATCTGTCAACTGTGCGGGTGTCAGTTGCTGATTAGATGGTATTCTTTTTTTCTTTTTTTTTTACTTTAAATGCTTGATTGTTTTTCGGTTTTGTTGATTGTTGTGGGCACAATCAATTGCAGGTGTGGGTGGGTGGGTAAAATTGGAGGTGGGAAGTGGTCAGTGTGGGCATTTGAAGAAGACTGACCAGCTCCGGTGGCTCCGGGAGACGGCAGGATAGTGCCGGGCCGTGATGGCTGGCAGGAGTTTTTATAGGCCGGAGGGGGGAAAGACCTTCCCCCCGCCGCGGGGTGGGGTGAGCAACCGTGTCACGCGTCACTCTCCCCCCCCCCCCCCCCACCAGAGTAGTGGCAGGGGGGGGGGGGCTTCACCAATGTTGTATAATCTCTGGATATATGCTATTTACTTATCGGTTCAAGCTATTAGCTTTCTAGTTGTTTATTTTTATATGGATGTAATATTCAGGAATAGTTCACACTTACAAGGCTATTGGGGGAGTGTAAATCGTGTATTCATCGAATGAAATCAACGGCATACAATGTGTCAATTAATAATAATATACAGTGAAACAAAATAGGTACATATTGTTTCAACGTGTATTATTAATGTAAAGTCAAACAAGATAGGTACATCCTGATATGACTCTAGATTTTGTCAGGGCGTAAAACTCCAACAACCAGGGAAATGTTTTTTTTGTTTTTTTTGGTACATTAGTTGTTTAAGCAAGGGAAATTTCAATCATGGACGATTGGTCTTCCTCATTCCACTGCTCCTCGCCGTATCCTAATAATTCTGAGTGCCTGGCTAGGAAGCGACAAGTATCAATTTTTAAGTCATTGGTTTGACTTGACCAGGGTTCGGACCCATGATCTACCAACATGGGAGCCGGATGCTCTAACTCATTCGGCCATCCCGTCTGGTTAACATCTATGTTCTTGATGTATTCAGCTTATATTATTTATTATAAGATTCAAGTCCATGTGTGTTATCAAAAGTAAAAGTAAATTCATAACCGGTTTACCCACGAATGCAAAGTCGCCAAATAAAACGAAATCTACTCTGTTTATTTAATAAATACAACAGAAAATCGATAATTGGAATTCACCCCGCTGGAAATTCTCCAATTATAACTGTCATTTTTTTTTTTTTTTGGGTACATTAGTTGTTTAAGCAGGGGAAATTTCAGTCGCAGGCGATTGGTCTTCCTCATTCCACTGCTCCTTGCCCTATCCTAATAATGCCAAGTGCCTGGCTAGGAAGCGACAAGTATCAATTTTTAAGTCATTGGTTTGACTCGACCAGGATTAGAACCCACGACCCCACGATCTACCACACGGGAGACGGACGCTCTAACTCATTTGGCCATCCCGTCATTATGGATCAAAGGTGGACAATAGTTATTCCGCTGCATCTAATAAATAACTCCGGTTTGGGGAGGGGGTGCGGGGGGGGGGGGGCTAGACGAAGGGGGTGCAGCTGTGTTAAAGTTGCGCAGTCCAATGGTTTTGAGTTTCAGAAACTTTCCGAGATAAATAAATTAGGCTGATCGTTATAATTAGCTTGAAGTAACTTTTATTTTAAATGGCTAACTTTTGAGATATTTGAAGTGCAGCCATGCAAAGTTAATTTTGGCAAGCTTGCCAAAACTCTGACACCATTTGCATTCTGCAGTAACATGATCTATTCAATTGCCTCACTATTCGCGTCTGTGTGGTGACAAATGCTTAATAAATGCATCAGTATCTAAGCTAGATATGTAGAATCAAATTTAGATCATTGTTTTGGTTTTGAAAATTTGATGATTTCATCAGACCGAGTGATATTTTCCAGGTTTACAGGTACTGGGAAGCGCCACAGGTGGCGCCACCAGTCATGACACATGAAGCAGTACGGTGTAATAATAATATAATAAGGAATCGAATCTAGATAATTGTTTTGGTTTGGAAAATGTGATGTTTTCATCCGATTATGCATCGTTAAATATATATATATATATATATATATATTCTGCGACATTTTCTGGACTATTTGGCGTGCAGGTAACGCGCGAGAGGGCCGGTTGGTGGCGCCATCAATACCATAATATAGAGCAGCAGGCTCGCAGCTAAGGTGAGACGCTGACTGGCCATCGTATATCAACATAGTTATATTTTCGATATTATTACAGTGAGAATCGCCCCAATATTATATCAATATAATTCATTATATCACATATACATAATCATTATATATATTCATATATATATTCATATATATATTCATATATATATATACATATTCATTATATTCATATATATACACATATTCATTATATTGCCCATATATATATATATGCATATATATTTAAGGCGTTGATTTAAGGCAATTTTTTCTGCATTACTAAAATAAGGCGATGGACAGTGGAATGAGGAAAACCAATTATCCGCGATTGAAATTCCCCCAGCTTAAAATAGCATACCAGACAGGATGGCCGAATGAGTTGAGCGTCCGGCCCTGTTTTGGGAGATGGAGAGATCCGAACCTATAGGTTTGTGGGTTCGAACCCTGGTCTACTCAAACCAATGACTTAAAAATGTATATGTGTAGCTTCCTAGCCAGGAGCTTGGCATTATTAGAATATCACAAGGACTGGTTTGCTCAGTGTCAGGATAATGTGACTGAGTGGGATACCAGGTCATAGTACTGGTGGCTTGGTGTCCCAGTGGGGTAGTACTATAAAGTTGCCATGAGTGTGCACTGTCACAAGTCAATAATGTCGGTGAGCGTGTCAAAACTCTGAGGTTTCAGCAACAGGCCTAAAAGGTTCTATTCAATATACTTAAGGCTGGTACACACCTCCCATATAAAACCTAAAACTGCCCGTTTCGCGACTAAGTGTGAGTGTTCGTCAGCTTCAGTCTTTAGGTGTGTGACCTCCTAACACACCTGAGTCTTCCGATTCGCGACTTAAAACTCAGTTTTAGGGCTTAAGACTGGAATCTTATAAGATTCAAAATGTGAATAGGGCCGTTCGAGAATGGTATATGTGAGCGGTCAGTCGTTTCAGTTTTAGTCGGGAATCAGGTCGGGTCGGGTCAGGTCGGGTCATGTCGTCCAATGGGTTTTAGCATGCGAATCGTATACGAGAGGTGTGTACCAGGCATTAGTGTTCCTTTCTACGCAGCAACAAATGTGTAATATGTGTATCAGTATGAAAGCCCCGTTCACACTGGCGAGTTAAGTCGGCTTAACTAGTTCGCCTCCTTTAGTTCGACTCAAATTTGTCGTGTGGACGTGATGTTGGGGCGACTTAGGCATGAGCCGATTCACCAAGTTTGCTTCAAGTAAACCACCTCTCGAGGTAGTATAGATGAAGCGAACTAGCTTAAGTCGGCCCACCTTGCTTGTGTGGACGGTAGCGGTTTACTTGAAGCGGATTAAGCACGTCACACTATATAATATAATTTGGTCTATGAACCGGCTAGAGGTGTACAGATATTTTTTTCATGATATATTTTTAGGTTTTCACTGGCCAGCAGAAGTTTTGATCGTTCCAAAACAATACGATTCAGTCCATACATATCTAGGTCGAACCCACACTCTCTCATGGTGACGTCGACTAACCAAAACTGGCGCTGGTTAGTATGGACTCGCTCATGCGCAGATATCGAATACCGCCATAAACCGCCCCAAGTACTGCATGTGTGGACAGGACACCTAGTTCGCCTCCTCTAGTTCGCCTTATCTAGTTTGGCCTAAACTTGTGCTGCATGAACGAGGCTTAGGTAGGATTAATATATAGAATTAAATCAAGCTAATTATTTTGCTTTTTAATCGGACTATGCAGCTTCAATCACAGAATGCAGCAACAACAAATCACACATAAAATAGTTCCTCCTGACCCACAGTCGTTGCGTGCAAATTCCAACAACAATAAAACTAGAACAAAGCGCCAAATGGATTCATTTTTATTTACAAATCCGACACCCCTCGCTGCTGTAAAAAGAAAAGAAAAGAAAAAAAAGGTTTATTGACATTGGCTGCGGTGTGCAGAGGTGAACTCGCCGACGTGATAGCACGATGCTGGTGCTTGGCGGAAGGAGATGTGGTTCTGCATGTCACCCCATATACACGCCCCAGTTATTTTACTGCCCTGTACTGCCAGTGGCATTACCATACATATTACTCCGCGTCCGAAGGCGCCACCTACCGCCTCATACACCACTACACGTGTCAACGGCGGCGGTGTTTGGGGAATCCTATTCTTCTTTTTTTTAGTTTTATTTAATTTTATTTATTTTGTCTGGTAGACTGCACATTTTGCTGATGCAGTTCGGACAGTCTTGGTAAATAAAGCCGCACGAATCACAATGCTATTTGATTCCGATATAAGTACATGTGGCAGCTTGCATTTTTAATAAGCATTTAGTGGATGCGGTTATATGGGGTTTTGATTTGTTTTACCTTAACGATGGCTGCTGCTGACCCGTCTTGCTCTGATTGACATGTCAGTGGAGCTGGGATTGATTGGCATGAGGTTGGTATGGTTGGTGGAGTTTTACATCCTGGCAACATCTAAAGTTATATCAGGATGCGTACCGACTTGTGACAGTGCACACTCATGGTGATTGTATAGTGCTGTCCCACTGGGAGACCACTCTGCCAGAACCATGACCTGATATCCCACTTAGTCAGATTATCCTGACACTGAGCCAACTGGTCCTTACCTATCCTATTAATGCCAAACACTAGGCTAGGAAGCAACAAGTATCTTTTTTTTTTAATCATTGGTTTGACTCGACCAGAGTCCGAACCCGAACAAAGCTGGCAACGAACGCTCAACTCATTCGGTCATCCCGTCTGGTCTATTGATTGGTATTGATTGATATTGGTTGTTATTGATTGGTATTGATTGGTATGACTGGTATTGATTGGTATGATTGGTATTGACTGATATTGATTGGTATTAATTGGTATTGATTGGTATGACTGGTATTGATTGGTATGATTTGTATTGATTGGTATTGAGTGGTATTGAGTGGTATTGATTGGTATTGATTGATATTGGTTGTTATTCGTTGTTATTGATTGGTATGACTGGTATTGATTGGTATGATTTGTATTGATTGGTATTAATTGGTATTGATTTGTATTGATTGGTATGAGGGGGTGGGTGAATAGATCGGAGTAGTCCTCGGCATAATGCCAGTCAATGCATCACGCCCAGCCATTCCCTTCTTACGTCAAATCACTCTTAACCTTTTTAACTGTTCTGAGAATATGTAGCCGACTCAGGCTTGGTATAGAGCAGGACATTGTAATAGTGATGAATCCAACACACGTGCTGGAGAGCATTTCTGTACAACCACTTCGGGTAGCAGCGGAAGTCTCACACACTCAACTTTAAGTATCGTCAGAGCATTGATATACCAGCAGTAATTTACGACGCAGACAAAGGGCTACTATGATATGGGTCTTTTATTCAATAATAGAGTTCAATGTAAAGTTAATATGACAGTCTCTAGTTACGGATCATGAGTAAATCAGGTGATCAACACTACTCATTATCACTTCTTCTATGGGTGGGTAGGCGGCAAGTTTGGAGGGCGGCCAACTAGTCAGTGCAGCGTCTTGGTAATGGTGCTGTCACATTACGACGCTTTTCACCGACGCGCCGGCAGCGCGCAAAATAATTTCAATGCGTCGAGACACGTCCAACTTTTCGGCGTTTTGGGAGAAAACTCGACGTCGGCGCAGCGTGTTAGTTGCGTGTTATTAGCGTGCGGCCAACATCTGTCTGTCTGTCTGTCGCTCTCTCTCTCTCACAGAGACACAGAGACACACACACACAGACACAGAGACATGCACACAGAGACACACACACACAAACACAGAGAAACACACTCACAGAGACACACACACAGAGACACAGAGACACACACACAGACACAGAGACACCAGCGTACCGCCAACTCGGTGATAACCGGTATCGACGTGCTGCTAACGTGCCCGTAACGCGCGAACCAACACGTTGACGCGCGTTGTGGGTCGTCAAAAGTTTTGTGCAAGCACAAAACGTTTGACGTGAGCCGACCCGAGCCAACGTGTCGGTCCACATGCCACTGTCACTCAAAGTGTACCGATGTGTACCGACGCGCCGGTAACGCATTCGTAACGCGCCGGTAATGCGTCCCGACACGTGCCCACGTTTCGCAGACGTTGGCACGCATCGACGCGCATTGGTGAGAAACGTCATAATGTGACAGCACCATTAGAAGTGCGAGGTGTAAGTGGGTCAGCCATGGTACCAGCTTGTAGTTCTATCCAGTTACTCCAGGTGACGACACTTTGCTGGCTTCAACCAGGTGGTGCCAATGTCACCCTTCACCGCGTGTGAATTACCCATGTTGCCGAAGCAACATGAACAATTTACTGGGTCCTGAAATTATTATTGAAAGAATCAATTTCCTTCTCTTTACATCGATTTTATTTGGACTTTTAATGGAGAAATGTATGTTGTATGAACACAATGTATAATCTGAAACCTTCATGAGTTGTCTTCTATTTGAAACTCTGATCGCTGCTTTTTTTTTACTGACCAGATGGGATGAGTAAATGAGTTGAGTGCGTGCTTCCCTGGGTTTGAGCCCTGGCTATATCAAATCGATTACTTTAAAAGTGATGCCTGTTCCTACCTACGCTGGTGCTCAATATTACTAGGATCAGACATGGAGCAGTAGGACGAGGACGCATAGATTATCCATGATTGAAATTTCCTCTTCTTAATCAGCGAATCCAATCCAAAAAAATGTAATTATACATGTTGCCGGTAACATGAGTAATTCATGACGCTGGAGCCTGTGCTAGGGTGCCAGGATAATTTCCTTGATGCGTTGCTAGGGAATTCTCGCCCAGAACCAATAATAGTTTTGCATTCCTATCACTATGGGGACACAGGCTTTGTGGTAAAGCTAAACAAGTCATTGGGCATTCACTACTGGAGCAGCACACAGTTTGGATTGATTTCAAATTTAGAATCCAAACGGTTTAGGGCTATCTTCTGTCTGAAAAAAAAACAACCAAAAAAACCCTGCAACATGCCTTAAGGCCGGTACACACCTCCCGTATAAAACCTAAAACTGAGTTTTAAGTCGCGAATTGGAAGGCTCTGGTATGAGAGGGGGTAACTCACCTAAAGACTGAAACTGACTAAAACTCAAACTTTATCGCGAAACGGGAGGTGTGTACCGGGTTTGATAAGATTCGAAAAATGAATCGGGCAGTTTTAGTCTGGAAACGGGACGGGTCGGGTTGCAACGGGAGGGGGGTCACACACCTAAAGACTAAAACTTAGTCGGGAAACGGGACGGGTCGGGTTGTGACGGGTCCCGTCAGACAGTCAGTTTTAGCACGTGAATCGTATACGGGAGGTGTGTACCAGGCTTTAAGGGTATGCGTCAGAAATTGAAATCGACAAGAAAAAATATCATTGGATTTGAGGAGCAATGTCTTAGAGAAAAAAAAACATGTCGAGGTGTAGAATCTCCTTCAACATCAAAAAGTGATATTTATAGCGCTCCAGCGGTGAATCCATCGGACATGGTGACTGTGTCATTCCTGAGAAGACGCTATCAACACAGTAGAGTGCAGCAGCAAAATCTCTCTGTGCTATGAAGGATCGTTTGGAGTTGTCGTCGAGAAGTTAAACAATTTAGATGTGGTGAATAATGGTAGTTTTCCAAGTGAACACAAAATAAATAAAAATTTAGGAAAGAGAACAGGGTCAGGATTCATCTTTATACAACTCAAATAATACTCTGCCGGCACACTCCATTCAGGATACTGCCGCCCCAGAGTCTCTTTCCCTCTTTGGCGCAGCAAGGCTGCACTCCCAGAAACACACACATTCAGCCGCCATCAGACTCAAACTCATGTTCCTCATCCAGGTGCTCAACCCAATCCTCATATGGTCACCGACAATCCAATTGTCATATCATCCCCATTCGGATGCCTGCCAGATGCCTGCCAGATGCCTTATGCCGGTTTTCATTCTCTTCAACTTATAACGAGTTGTGTAATGATGAGGCTTTAATAGATAATATTGGGATTAAAGAAGAGAATTGACCTCAGTACAGAGGAACAGGTCTGGAACCTTTCAGATGAAGCTTTAGATATTATAGAAGACAATTCAGATAGCAAAGAAATAGGGAAGAAAAAGAAAGTGTTAAAGTTATCACCGTTAGATTATAAAGAAAGATTATTAGAATTTTGGCCAGTAGTGGATGAGTGCTTAAGGAATGACGAGGTCCATTATCTGGCAATTTATAATAAAGTAAGAGCCACGGGCCTGCCCAATTACATGGAAGCAAGGATACCAGTCCCTTCAGGTTAAAGATGTCCAATTGGAGGAATAAATTAGTTAAAGACAAATGGGTGGGTCCTCATGCGTCCGGAGCAAGTAGAGGAGTGGCTAATAGAATGCGATTCTTGCCTGCTAGGGGGGGTGCTTTCTCAAAAATAAATTATTTTACAGACAAATATTCACCTGAACTCTAAAGAAAGATTCTCACAAAGCACAACTAGAAGCAATTAACTTAGTAGCAGCCCTATACGCATTAACCCCAATAAACATTGAAAACGTATTAGCTCTACACATGAAGCAGATAGAATGTCACTCAAGCAGAATCAACTTAAAGCAATTGAGATGTGTAAAAACCTAAGCTTGTCCAAAATATATGTTAATCGCCTATTCACTGCAGGCTCGCTTAAAGTATAAAATTAAGTTGCCTTGACCTAGGAATGAGTTGAGTGCCTGCTTCATGGGTTTGAGCCCTGGCTATATCAAATCGATTACTTTGATGCGCGAAAAGGAAGAAGGCAAGGCGGAGGTGGAAAGGAAGGCGTTTATTGGGACGCCTCCGGCAGAAGCAAAGTACAGTGAGGAGGCTCATGAGGAGCAAAGAGCAACGTAAGGATAAATACAGGGTAACAGTGAGGAGGCTCAGAAGGAGCAACAAAGCGAGACAGAGGATAACTAGGTAAGAGGCCCATATGGAGCAAAAGTCAGAGTTCGAGCTGTTTAGGGGAGGGGCGCCGAAGAGCCCTCCACCAGCTGGAAGAGAAGAAAGAGGGTTAGAAAGAGAGTTGGGTGGGTGGGTGGAGGAGAAAATGGCAGAGCGTCGAGGAGGCTGGAGGGCGAGTGACTGAGGGAGGCCGGCGGGCGGCCTTATAAGGGAAGGGAGGAGGGCGATGGCAGGGGAGGTGAGAAAGCAGCGGGCCCGGGGGAGGGCGAGGGAGAAAGCTGAGAGGCGGGCGTCGCGCGAGGTGCGAATGCTGCGCGACGACTGGGGAGGGGGGGGAGGGTCTCTTCCTCTCTACCCATTACGACCGATGCGCGAAAAGGAAGAAGGCAAGGCGGAGGTGGAAAGAAAGGCGTTTATTGGGACGCCTCCGGCAGAAGCAAAGTACAGTGAGGAGGCTCATGAGGAGCAAAGAGCAACGTAAGGATAAATACAGGGTAACAGTGAGGAGGCTCAGAAGGAGCAACAAAGCAAGACAGAGGATAACTAGGTAAGAGGCCCATATGGAGCAAAAGTCAGAGTTCAAGCTTTTTAGGGGAGGGGCGCCGAAGAGCCCTCCACCAAAAGAGGAGGAGAGGGCTCGAGGCGCGCCCGAGGCGGGGGCCCGAGGCGTAGGCCGCGTCTGAGGTCCAGGGCCTGGGCCGGGAAGCGTGGGAGGCTTGGGCAGGGTTCTTGGCGGAGGCTGGGGAAGTTGAAAGTCTGGGTGTGGTGAGTGTCCGGGGCCTACGTCGACAGGGAGCGGGCGGCCAAAAAGGGGGGGGAGGCCCGCTCCTTGGAGAGATGCGGTGAGGAGGTCCGGCGAGGGTCTAGCAGGGGGGCAGCGAAGTCCTCAGGGCTGGGTGGGGTGGGGGTCGGGTCTCGGGCGTTGATGAAGGCGGTGTCGTGGAGGTCGTGATGGTCGGCGGCTGTGCTGTCTGGGGAGGGTTCGTCCTGAGGATGGGCGGCGTCTGGGGCCTGCGGTGCGAGGTGATGGTCCCCGGCTCTGTCTGGGCGGTGTTTCGATCGGTGGTCGCTGGGGGGTTGTCGGTGGTCGTGATGGTCGGCAGCGGTGCTGTCTGGGGAGGGTTCGCCCTGAGGTGGGCGTCCTGGGGCCTGCGGTGCGAGGTGATGGTCCCCGGCTCTGTCTGGGCGGTGTTTCGATCGGTGGTCGCTGGGGGGTTGTCGGTGGTCGTGATGGTCGGCGGCGGTGCTGTCTGGGGAGGGTTCGTCCTGAGGATGGGCGGCGTCTGGGGCCTGCGGTGCGAGGTGATGGTCCCCGGCTCTGTCTGGGCGGTGTTTCGATCGGTGGTCACGGGGTTGTCGGTGGTCGTGATGGTCGGCAGCGGCTAGGTCGCCCTGAGGATGGGTGGCGTCTGGGGCCTGCGGTGCGAGGTGATGGTCCCCAGCTCTGTCTGGGCGGCGTTTCGATCGGTGGACGCTGGAGGGTTGTCGGTGGTGGTCACGGGGTTGTCGGCATGGGTGTGGGTGAGGCGCCGGAGATGGCCCCCCCGGCCGGCTGGGGGTGGGGCTGGCGGATCAAAAATCCGCCGAGGCGGCCGGGGTCTGGCGTCTCCCGCTGTGCTGCACCTCGGCCGACGCCAGGATCTCCCGGAGGGCGTCGGCCGCGAATGCCCGTGTGTGGTCGACGGGACCCTGGATGCAGGGCCGGGGGGGGTGCGCTCCCCGGCGACGTGTGCCCGAGGTGCTGGGATGGGCGGTGTGCTGTACGCCGTCCGCCGCCTCGGGGCGGGTGGTGGTGCTTGAGGTGGTGGGGGAGGGTGCGCCCCCCCGGCGACGTGTGCCCGAGGTGCTGGGATGGGCGGTGTGCTGTACGCGGTCCGCCGCCCCGGGGTGGGCGGTGGCGTCCCCTCGCTTCTGGGCATGATGCTGGTGCTGGAGCGGTCCGAGGTGGAGAAACGGTCAGAGATCCGAGGTGACGGCCAACGGTCCGAGGTGACTCGCCTCGGCGCAGGCGGGGGGCTCTCCGGTGCTCCTTGGGTGCCCCCAAACTCGAGGGCATCCATGCGGTGGTGAGGCGGTGGAGGGCCTCGAGGATCGCGGCTGTCTCGCTGCCCGAGGGGCGGTCCGAGGGCACCGAGGGAGACGCCGGGGCAGTAGACGGTGAGGAGCCTCCCGGCGAGCCCGAGGAGGGTCCCGGCATGGCCATGACGGTTGCCCGGGAGCTCTTGCGGCCCTTGCCCTTTCCGTGTCCGGGCATGCTGGAGCGGTCTGAGGGGATGCAGCGGTCCGAGGGGATGCAGCGGTCCGAGGTGAAGCAGTGGTGGTGGAAGCCAAAAAGGAGAAAATGGCAGAGCGTCGAGGAGGCTGGAGGGCGAGTGACTGAGGGAGGCCGGCGGGCGGCCTTATAAGGGAAGGGAGGAGGGCGATGGCAGGGGAGGTGAGAAAGCAGCGGGCCCGGGGGAGGGCGAGGGAGAAAGCTGAGAGGCGGGCGTCGCGCGAGGTGCGAATGCTGCGCGACGACCGGGGAGAGGGGGAGGAGGGTCTCTTCCTCTCCACGCATCAAGCGCAATGCTCGCATTACGACCAAAAGTACTTGTTGCTAACTAGCCTGGTGCTCAATATTACTAGGATCAGACATGGAGCAGTAGGATGAGGATGCATAATTATCCATGATTGAAATTTCCTCTTCTTAATTAGCGAATCCAATAAAAAAAAAAATTTATTACAGCACTAATGTATCTGGTTAGGTGGGGAAAGGGTTCTGTTTGGTTCAGAACCAGCGGCGGTCTAACCATAACCCATAATTAAACATTTCTTCCTCTTAGTCTCACACACCGCACCCATTTCCACCATTTCTACCACAGATCGATCAAAGGCAATTGCTTTAAAACTTTGTAACCACAGCCGTGCCACATGAGAAAACAGGGTGTTCAAAGATATACCGCACTCCATCTTCACACCGCATCATTCTTCATCTCGCCACTTCCGGTTGTGAACTGCAAGGTCACTTTTCACCAGACCTACCTGCTGGCAGTCTCACACTCACCAACAAATCACTGCCTGTTTGTCTTACACTCACCAACAAATCACCGCCTGTTTGTCTTACAGTCACCAACAAATCACTGCCTGTTTGTCTTACACTCACCAACAAATCATCGCTTGTTTGTCATGCACTAACCAACAAGTCACCGTCTTGTAAAATATTCTGATATTCAGCATAGGGGGTAATGCAAATGTTCTATTAATGATCGGTGTATGTGACCAGGCGCATGTATGTATAAATATATATGTATGGGTTGGTGGTGCCTGAGTGGGATGTAAATAGACATGGTGGTGCTGGCAGGTCTGGGTGTGATTGCACTCAGGGCCTACCCCCTCCGCTGGGATAGGGATCACCACACTCAAAGGTCAAGGTTGGTGGTGCCCATGGGGCCATACAACTTCTGGTGGTGGGAAGACCACTGGTGTCCATGGGGACCAGGAATGCTGGATCCCTATTGGTAGGGCCAAGAATGCTTGTTTCCCATTGGGGGAAGGGGGTGGGGTGATACTCTACAATGAACCAATGTAACCATATAAATAATAAACCAGAGGGCTGGACTCTCTCTCCTTCTTTACACTTTATACTCTTCCTTTCTCTTTATCTGTATTGATTTCACTATAGCCTGCCTACACCGCCACAGATTCGAGCATTGGACTTTACAGTCTGTTTGTCTTAGACTCACCAACAAATCACCGCCTGTTTGTCTTACAGTCACAAACAAATCACCGTATGTTTGTCTTACACTCACCAACAAATCACCGCCTGTTTGTCTTACACTCACCAACAAATCACCACCTGTTTGATTTACATTCACCAACAAATCACCACCTGTTTGGTTTACACTCACCAACAAATCACCACCTGTTTATCTTACACTCACCAACAAATCATCGCCTGTTTGTCTTACACGCACCAACAAATCATCGTCTGGTTGTCTTACAATCACCAACAAATCACCACCTGTTTGTATTACACTCACAAACAAATCACTGCCTGTTTGTCTTACACTCACCAACAAATCACCACCTGTTTGTTTTACATTCACCAACAAATCACCGCCTGTTTGTTTTACACTCACCAACAAATCACCGCCTGTTTGTCTTCCACTCACCAACAAATCATCACCTGTTTGTCTTACACTAAACTAACAAATCACCGTCTGTTTGTCTTACACTCACCAACAAATCACTGCCTGTTTGTATTACACTCACCAACAAATCAACGCCTGTTTGCGCCAAATGCCACCTGAGAGAATTGCTGCGTATTCTTCAATGGACACTGCTTCAGTGAGTGTTGATGGGGTCTCTTAGGGTGTAGTATTAAATGGCGGTATTTTTGCTGGAGTGATCGAAGAATGTTTGTGAAACAAAACCCATAATATTAATATTTTTAACAGCTGTGTTGCTATATAATAAATCTTTTATTTTCACGTACATACTCCTGCCACCAGGGATTTCTTTATTAAACAACACAATCCATGTATTTGGGTATTTAGATTTCTGAAGTTTTTTTGTTGGTTTGTTCATAGGGTGTAGTACTAGATGGCGATATTTTTGCTAAAGTGATCAATGAATGTTTTTGAAACCAAACCCACAATGTTAATATTTTAACATATAGCTGTGTTGCTATATAATAAATAGTTTATTCTCACGTAGATACTCCTGCCACCGGGGAGTGCTTTAGTAAACAACATGATCCATGTATTTGGGTATTTAGATTTCTGGTGGTATGCAGGTATAGTAATACCTCAGGGAGTTTAACGCCCCTGCCCTGGAGAGTTGTAAACCACTGCCTTGTGGTATAGGTTCTTGACACAACCGAAGGCTAAGGAAGCAAACCCTAAACAGAAAACCATGTCACTGTGGCAGCATTAAGGCCGGTTGATGTATGGAACTCCCAACATCTCCCGACCAGCCACTGCAGGGACAAATAGTTTTGCGCCTGTCTTGACATGTTCTTGGCGGTGTGAAACCTCTATTTGCTACCCGAGAGAGTGCCGCTGGTAACTTGCAAAAGCCAGCAGCACTTCAACACTTTTGCAGGCAGCTTTCATGAAATGTATACCATCAAGAGAAACCTGAAGCTGAGAGACATTAAGACCGACTCATGGACACAACTCTCACAGCAGAGAGCTAAATGGAGAGCGGCAGTCAAGTAATGAAAGCAGTCTTTGTCGCATCATGACCGACAGCATGATGATGATGAGATTTCTAGAATGTTGTTGGTGGTTTGTTTTCTTGGCGGGGGGCGGAGATAAAAGAAAATTGGGCACATGTTTCAGTGAGGTGATCAGTTAGTATTTCCTATCTGTAGTGTAATTAATCACAGGAAGAGGTTGCCAGTGCTCCGTACCCGGCCTTCAAATTGTAGGCGGAGACAAACAGATCGCGCCACCTAGCATGGATGCGAAGTTTTAAAATATGCTATATATAGATATATATATACAAATATATGTGTTCTATAATCTATTATGGGAATATATACAAGGACACTACCACTTATCAGTTCTCTTCTATATATTAGTTATTACTTACTCTCCTACTGGCATAGGAGTTAGTTCCTGCTTCTGCCACTATGGTGCATATAGCATATTGTATGCATATATTATTATGTAAATATTGAATATATTATGCACATACCTAATGAATCTATTATGTGGTCAGTATGTAAATTACAATCCCGGTCAGAGTGAGCTCTTCATATATATATATATATATATATATATATATATATATATATATCTATATATATATATAAAGGATATTTTCCAAAACACTATCTACAGACTAAGCATTGCCATTGCAAACTAATTTTTTTGGATTGGCGCTTATTGGGTTTAGGAAAAAGAACTCTTCAGTGATATATCAATTATATATATATATAGAGAGAGAGAGAGTGTGTGTCTTTCTCGTGATACTTTCATGTCAATGAAATCATTGAATAATGATTCAATAAAGTTCATGCTTCAGTTCTTTATTAATTGGTTAAACGTATTGTTGAATTAATATATACTAGCCCCGTGCTCAAAGGGCTCCATTGTGTACACATTCTCTGTGTGTCAGTCCCAAGTGGATAATCAGCTTATAGTAATACAGAAATAGTCTACAACCATGAAATGTAATCCAATAAACCATAAAGGGAAACTCTTAGGATTATGAAGCAAAATGTATCGCCACGTATATAATAGTTATTTTCGTTACACAAAGAGGACAATTTTTTTTCTTGTTGTTGCTAATCTTGCCAAGCAATGTAAATGTAAATGAGGTCACCAGTAATCGACTTTCATATGCAAGTACTAGTAGCTATCCGTATCCGTAGTTTTGAATTATCCCAGCTCATTGCTTCGTGTAGACTGCATTCTCTAAAAATGGACCGTTCCACCAAGGAGCAACAGTTGAGGCTATTGGATGGACCACAATAGATTCACCCTTCAATCAATCAATCAATAGTTCCGTCCTCTAGTCGAGGGTTGGATGCAATGGTTCTCCACTTATCCCGATGTTGTGCTGTTCTGATAGACTGTGAATAATTCAAGCCTGTCCACTGTGAAATATTTGTAAACCATGATGTTCTTGGTCTCCCTCTCCCTCTGCTGCCATTCACCTTCCCTTCCAACAATGTACGGTATATTGAACTCTGACGAATGATGTGGCCAAAATAAATAAGTTTCTTTGTCTGTATAGTGGCAAACAAGCTTTTCTTATTTTTAATTTTTCTGAGAACTTCTTTGTTGGTGATCTTCTTTGTCCATGATATTTTCATCATCCTTCGATAAGTCCACATCTCAAATGCTGCTAAACGTTTGTACATTTTCTTAGAGATTGTCCATGTCTCTGCCCCATACATTAGAGTAGACCACACATAACACTGAAGAATATGCTTCCTTGTTTGTATTAATATCTTACTTGATGTTAACACTCTATACATTTTGGAGAATGTTGTTCGGGCTATTGTTATCCTTCTTTTAATTTCTTCCTCACATCTCCCATCATTTGTAATCTTTTGTCTGAGATATATGAATTCGGATACTTGTTCTATGTTTGTGCCATCTATGGTTATATTGACGTTTGGTTTATCTGTCTTTTTACTTATAACCATTGTTTTGGTCTTCCTGGCATTCATCTTCATGTTGAATAGTATTCCAGCTTTATTGATTCTATTCACTATATCTTGTAGGTTTTTCTCACTGTCTGCTAGTATTACACTGTCATGGGCTTATATCTCCTTTATTGTTATACATTTTGTGTCAAATGTGTTAATTTTCTTGGCGGGAAACAGAAACAAGGGGTGACTCGTTTGATTATGCACTAGAATGTAGCTGTTTGACTATCACATGTACATCTCTCAGTAATTCCTAGGGAAATCGGTTGGCCATAAAAACTGTCTCCATTATGCTTAGTCCGGCACAGAGGGGTCCATTGTAGGCAGATTAAATCATTGTGTAAGTTAGTGGATATCCATATGAATAGACCATATGTGTGAAGAGGGCGGGGAATTAGACAAATGTATTGAGAATACAGTAATTTGCTATTGTTATACATTCTAGTTATAGTCAGTAAGTTCTTATCTTATCTTGATACTTTGTCAAACTGATTTATAAATTCATATAAAGATTCATGTCAAATGGCAATTAGGTAGAACTGGTTTAATTGTTCGATCAGCTATATTTATATATACACATATTTACGAGTACATAAGTTAAGCATGTGAATATATGCTTATTTTCAGGATAAATAACAATTGACATCCCACCTGTACATTCCACATGGATATGATACCAAAGATAGCAAAGTAAACTATCACAAATTCCAATCGTGATTTAAATTTAAACCAATGCAACTTGACAAACCTGTCATTTGATCAAATCAGAATTATCATTTCGAGGGATGTCAACCAATCATCGTCCAGCCTTAATATTCATAATCGTTTAATGGTGCTGTCACATTACGACGTTTCTCGCCAATGCGCGTCGACGTGTGTCATTTTTTGGCAAAACATCGGAGACGTCTGGAAGTGTTACGCGCACGTTAGGAATGCGTTCATACTCGTTGATGGACGGCGATGGTCAACGGCGCACGTCAGGGGATCGGCGAAGTTTTGTGCTTGCAGAAAACTTTCGACGACCGACAACGCGCGACAACGCCCGGGTGCCAATATTATGGCGACGTTAGGAGCACGTTGAGATCGCTGGAATAACATTATGCGAACGCTAGGCAGATGCCGCGCGCGCATGAGGGTCATCCCCACACATTGCGCCAAATGGTTGCTTTTTGTTGTTTTATGTCCTACCAACATCTAAGGTCATATCAGGATGGCGCGCCAAACTTTTATCACAACGTCGGCCGCACACTACCAATACGTTGCACTGACGCCAAAAAGTTTGACATATCTCGATGATTAAAAGTGATTTTGCGTGTTGGCGGAGCGCCGTAATGTGACAGGGCCATTAAACTCCGATAACACTATAACTAAATCAATTGCATTGCATTGCACATTTATAACGGAGCCACGTGTGCATACTCTTCCTGATCACAGAGGTATGGATAGTGGATCCAGCACGGTGACCACAGTCACACAGACTATGCAAAGCAAAGGCTACTTTAAGTGTAAGGTGTGTCTAGCATGGAACGGCTACAATCAATATAGATCCTACCCTTGCAACTGCAAAACACCGGACTGCATGCCGCTCAGTGAGCTAGTACCCCTTTTTGGTGGCTTTGTTTGCTTATTTGAGATGCAATTGACAGCATGCTGGATTATCATATTATTATTATTAGAGATGTGGTTTAAAGTGTGTAATATTAGTTAGTTATGGAAGTGAAGAATTATATGTAGGAAATAAGCTAACAAATAGTGATAGAGAGAGCGTGAGCCATAGTGAACCATGTACAGAACTTCATTAATATATATATATATATATATATTATATACATATAGCTAGTTATATATATATATCTAGTTGTATATATCGAGTTAAATATATAGTTATATATACATACTTATATATAGCTATATATCTAGTTATATATAGTTATATAAATAATTATATATATAATTATATATATAGTTATATATATAGTTATATATAGTTATATATATAGTTATATATAGTTATATATAGCTATATAGCTAGTTATATATCTAGTTATATATAGTTATATATATCGTTATACATCTAGTTATATATAGTTATATACAGTTATATATAGTTATATATAGTTATATATAGTTACACATAGTTATATCTAGTTATATATGTAGTTATATATAGTTATGCATATAGTTATATATAGTTATACATAGTTATATGTGTATAATTATATATATATATAGTTATATATAATTATATATATATAGCTATATATATAGTTATATATAGGTATATATATAGTTATGTATATAGTTATATATATAGTTATATATATAGTTATATATATAGTTTTATATAGTTATATATAGTTATACATATATATATATATATATATATATAGTCTGTACATATATATAAAGAGCGAGCGAAAGAGAGAAAGAATTGGTTCTTGGATGTCTAAAATCAACAGCTTCACTTTCAGTCCATACAGACTACTATGTTGAAATTGTGTATGCATAATAGTCGTCCATGTATCGGTTTAAAAAACGTATACACACTAAATAAAACTAGGAAAACATATTTTTTTAAGTTCACTGCTGAATCACCCTTGCACAGAACTAGGAAACCAAACACTGGAAAGTGTAAATCACTACAAATACCTAGGCCTAGAACTGGATAGCCAGCTAAACTACAATCTGTGTTTAACAAAAATCATACAAAAGTAAATCACAAACTATGGCTATTTGCTAAACTAAGAAACTATATGACACAAGATATGTCAATAAAAATCTTCAAAGGCATGGTACTCCCCTACTTTGACTATGGGGATGTAATCTACATGGGTGCTAAAAAAGAGCTACTTAAAAAATTGCAGATACTACAAAATAGGGCCCTGAAAATATGCCTGAAAGTAGACAAACTACACCCCACTTATGACCTACACAAAAGAACTAAAGTAAAGCTACTAGAAAACAGAAGGATAATCCACCTAAAAACATTAGCATATGGATATAGCCAAGACATTAAGCGTCTAACCCAACCACTAAGGGACACCAGAGCAAGCAAGGCACCACTACTAAGACAGACCAGAAGCCAGATCAAAGCCCATGAAAGGAGCACACTGGAAATGGCCGCCAAGGCATGGAATGCGCAAACGGTGAAAGAAAGACAAATCCCTGACCTAAAAACGTACAAAAAATATCTGTGCAAAATAAAAACTGGGAACCCCAACTGAACTGCACCACAAGGGGGCAGGTGATATGTCACGGCCCACCAACTGGACAGCCCAGGGCGGGATAACCGGAAATATAAAAGCCAGATAACATATCCAACAACAATATAAATCAAATCAATTTCAAACAAACATAACTCAACCACCTATTACGTACAAGCCTATGGACATGTAAATAAAATAGGCTAGTATAGAATTAAGTAGAAAAAAGCGGAAAACTCTTCCCAAGAAAACCCCAAAACACTAACATAGAACCTTAAGAAAACAACTAACATATATAATAAGAATAGAACAAAAATACAATGCCAAGAGGGCCCAAAAAAACTAACATAGGCTACTAAACGTACCAACATACTATCTATCTGCTACTGAAATGCAGACAATCAAATAACTTATCAGCAGCTACTGTTTGGTAAGACAACACGAACACTACAGCTGGCCAGCATTGAAAACAAGCCTGGGTACCCAGGCTTACATGCTATGGACAGAATTAATACAGCCTCAATAAAAAAAATAAAAATAAAAAAAAGTTTATATATTTCATGGACATGTTTCATTAAATAAAGATAATATCTGGAACCTCAAATAAGGGACCCATTTTTTAATTGTTCATGTATAATAAAGTTGAATAGTCCGATGATTTTTACTTTCTACTGTACTTCTTAGATATCGTCGGTTAATCGGCATAATCCGCTTTACTTTAGTTTCAAGTAACTTTTATTTTAAGTGGTTAATTTTAGAGATAGTTGACAGTGTAAACATTAATGTTGGTGTGCACACTGAAATAAACAGGGTTTGCTTACCTATTTTGGAACATTGCAGTATAACAAGGAACACACAATTGCAATAAATGTGTAAAAAATGAACCAGTTTCTAAAGGCCCTGTCACACTACGACGTAACGACGTCAGCATAGGGAGAACGTGAAAAACGTCGAACTTCTCAGCGTAGTATGCAAATTTGGGCACAAGTTGAACGTGGATGCAGCGTAGTTGACGAGAGCGTAACGTTGGTAAAGCATAGTGATAGCATCATTCAATGAGAGAGGACAACGTCATTACGCTCATGGGACGTTATGTACGTTATTCCATCGCCAGAACTACGTTACATGACGTTACATACGTCATGACATGGTGGAGAAATGCTGAATGTACGTTGAACGTACGTTGGACGTATGTTCGGCGTACGTTCTCCTGACGTCCCCATTACGCCGCGTAGACGTTTCCACCGGCTTTAATGTGGGTCAATGTAGTCGAACATAGTGGAATGTAGTGAGCAGCATTTGACTAATGTCCGTTTAACGTCATTGATGTTCACCGAATGTGTACAGAACGTACGGCGAACATAAACCCTTACATTCGAGTTACGTCGAAAGTTTTGAACAGGTTCAAAACCTTGACGCGCCCCGACGTAAGATGCCGTAATGTGACGTAGCTCGACATCAGTCTAACGTCATTCTGACATCATCATAACGTTACCCAACGCACGTCAACGTAATGATGAAACGTGACCACGTCAGGCTCACGTTGGCTCGTTATGTCGTAGTGTGACAGGGGTATAAGTTAGATATGTAGGATCAAATCTACCTGAGTGTCTTACTTTAACAAATTGATGCTTTCATCAAATTATGCACCTTTAAATAGAGCCTGTTATATGCGCCCCATCAACATTCTATTATGGTTACATTTACCGTATAGGGTGTGCAGTCATATTGGATATTTATAACATTGTGCATGTTATTCTTAACATGGATAATTCGCGGCCGGGGACCGACGGCTAGAGCCTCCCTTTTGTGAATTACTCCTTATTTATATACCAGATGGGATGGCCGAATGAGTCGAGCGTCTGTCTCCCGTTTTGGTAGATTGTGGGATTCGAAGCCACGGGTTCTAACCCTGGTCGAGTCAAACCAAGGACTTAAAAATGTATATTTGTCACTTCCTAGCCAGGCATTCAGCATTATTAGGATAGGGCAAGGACTGGTTGGCTCAGTGTCAGGATGATGTGACCGGGCGGAATATCAGGTCATGGTGCTGGTGGGTTTGTCTCCCAGTGGGGGAGGCCTATAAAGTCACCATGAGTGCACACTGTCACAAGGCGGTACCTGTCATGATATGACCTTAGATGTTACCAGGATATAAAACACCAACTAACCAACCTTATTTATATAGTAATTGTGAAAGCAAGCTATATATCGAGAATAGGCTACTGTTGCCTAAATTTTGCGACACAATTTTGTAAAGAAGTAAAGAATTCATCAACTTGAGAAATAATCCCAGTAATCAATCCTGACATTGATTGATCTCCAATCAAGCTACTCAAAAGTAAGTGCCATATCACATAAGTGCAATAAGCACCTGTCTTCAAAGGACAATTCTACATCCACACAAATGTTGTGCGCCTCACTGATCGTGACCTAGATTCATCAGCCAATGAGGAAGGGCCATTCTGTATCCGGTGAATCTGAACCGACACTGCTGAACATCTGATGTTACTAGTAAATTCGCAAAATAAGTCTTCAGAAAATAATGCGAAACCCCACCGAATTTATCTACCAATATGGTTACTTGGTCGGTTACCCTCTTGAGATTCTGGAACAACTACACAAGTATAAGACATTAAGAACGTAGCAAAGTGGGAATTATAGGTACTTTGCTCATGTCAAACTTTGGAAGATCAGTCTTGAAGAAGGGGCTAAGAACTTTACCTGAACTTTTTTTGTTTAGAGAAGTGTAACTTTTTGCAGCAAGTGATCTATACAAAGAGTGGGGCATAGGTACCAAGAACTGCCGGTGGCGGCGCCACCGTAGGCGAGCATGCCGCAGCAAATCGATATGAGTCCGTTAATGGACAATAACATTATGTCAATGGATCATAATAATAATAGCAGAATACCTCATACCGATGATTTTATACCCGTATATACATATACTAGCTATATATATATATATATATATTTTTTAGAAAGAAGAATCTTAAATTAGAACAAATAGATTCCAACAGAAGGTAAGTAGAACTGGAGAATGAAATGGTATAATCGGTTAAATATGCAATGAGGATCACAGCCATTAGTTAATTCCCTTCAGATTAAAGTTGCATAGTCCGATACTTTTGAGTTTTTGCTATTTTCTGAGATAAATATATTATACTAATCATTATAATCTACTTTACTTTAGTTTGTAGTCACATTTTATTTTAAATTGCTAGCTTTGGGGATATTTGAACTAGAAACATGCCAAATTAATGTTGGCAAGCACGTCAAAACTCTCACACCACTTCGGTAGTAACAAGTTCTATTAAATTAACTTATTATGCCCTTCTATGCAGCAGCAAACACTTAATAAGCGCACCAGTATCTCGGTTAAATATGTAGAATCAAATCTAGATGAGCTTTTTGGTTTTGAAAATCTGATGTTTCCATTGGACTATGCCGCTTTAATTGCAATTACGAATACTATTGACACTATCTACAAGTTCAAAGTACATTGATATGCGCAATATCCTTGCCTATGCCTGGTCCTAGTATATGTATCTATATATGAACGCAGGCTTCGTAGGAGCATATCTTTACATTCTACGATTATATACAATTCATTCATTTATAATTATATGCAATAACTGTATACTCTTACATTCATTCGATACGCTTTACCCCTTAATGTATCTTATCTGATCAATCTCCCATTAATTACATCTTATTGGTGATGTTCCTGTATAGCAGGAACACCGGAAATTGATTTAAAATGTACATTAATGAATTAGTTATGTAAAATTAAACTAATAGACAGTTATCATTGCCACACAGGTACCATCGTTGGAAGAACTTCCATTGTGAAATATCGATTACCCTGGCCCATGGACCTGACCCTGCACGCGAATCGGTAAAGTCATTGTCACACCGTACCGGACTGAGTACCGGAGACCACCGGACAAAGAATTTTCTAGTCCGGTGTTGTCCGGTGAAGAAATCTATCGAAATGTATCGAAATGGAGAGTAAAATTGGGTTAATTGCGCCAGACAACCGGATAAGTACCGTACATGTATCGTACATGTACCGGACGAGAACCGGACACGTAACAGATGGGTACCGGACATGTACCAGACAAATCGGACACCAACGGATGGGTACCAGATGGGTACTGGACATGTACAGATGGGTACCGGATGGGTACCGGACATACCGGACACCAACCAGACACGTCAGTCCGGCGGTGTCCGGCAGAAGTTTTGAACATGTTCAAAACTTGTACCGGAGACCGCCGGACACCACCGGACACAGCCGGATGGGTACCGGACGGTACCCGAACATCGCCGTACAGTACCGGACAGTGTCCGGTTCCCCAGTCCGGCAAGGTCTGACAGGGGCTTAAAGGTTCTAGCGTTTGGAGTTCGAGTCATGGCCGAGTCAAACCAATGACTTCCCAAATGTATACGTGTCGCTATCTAGCCTGCCACTCAGCATTATTAGGACATGCCAAGGACGTGCTTGCTCAGTATCAGGATAATGTGATTGAGTAAGATATTGGGTCACGGTGTCGGCAACCTGGTCTCTCAGTGGGGTAGCACTACAAAAGTCGCCATGAGTGTGCCTTGTCACAAGTCGGTAACTGGCTGACATGACCTCAAATGCTGCTAATATGCGAAACCTAAATGAACAAACACACAAACCAAACACAGAGAGGCTTCCTCTGCACCGAGGACCTGTACGAAATACACCCCATTATACTATATATATTGTATATATCACAATCTTTTTTTTGTTAAATTTTACCGCAGAGAGCAAATTACTATCTATCTTGATTGCCATGAAAATTCAATTTAACAATATTTGTCAAAGAAAATCATGGTTAGCTTCGTCGATTAAATAGGGGAACATTACAATGCCGACCAATTGGTCTTCGTTATTCCACTGCTCCTTGTATTATCATAGCAATGTCGAGAAACAGGCTAGGTACTAGCCAGGTTGACTCTCCAGGGATCGAACCCACGACCTACCGCCCGTGAAGCGGGCACTTGGACCATACTATTTGTGTATTCAAATACCCTGAACAATCAATCCTCTAAATAACGCATAATGCAATTGGTATTACTTCAAAAGTCCTTCTAGATACTTCTGAGAATATTAAATGTTCCTGCATCAAATTATTGTTTATGCATCGCTAGAGAGCAAAGCAACTGGTGGCATGAAAACAAAGCCAGCTATCCGGGCTAGAGTTTGTTTGTGTCATTGAAATTAACTTGCTATGAATGTGCAATTGTAATTTCACGGACTCGCTTAGTTTGTACTTGGATCGACAACTCTCTTCCAGATATTAACAAACAAGAAACAGCGCTATTCCGATCCCCCTGGTATCGTACTGTCGAACTAAAAGAGCATTTACCCTAGCGATGTATGGGACTTGTGCTGCCACCTGTTGTAGTGAGTAAACACTATCGCTGACTAGTGGCGTCCTCTCTCTGTTCTAACGAGAATAATATAAGTTCTGCACTGACGTCACGCTAAACGGAAGCGCGGCCATTGTGGAGATAGTAAGCACAATAATAAAAACACTGTCACAGTGCAAACTCAATGGCTATGAGCAATCTTCATACAGAAAAAGTTAAATATCTCTAAAACCACACCACCTAGAAACAAATCGCTTGGTACACATATAGAAAACATGTTTACCAAAAATATTATATTAAATTGATAAGGTTAGGGTTCTGCATTTCTATTAATTTTGAATAAAACTAATGTTTTGCACTGCGCTTACCGGCAAACTCAAGTCATTGTCAATGGTCGTGAGCAAACTTCATACAGAAAAAGTGAAATATCTCTAAAACCACACCACCTAGACACACACTGCTTGGAACACATATAGAAAACACGTTTAACAAAAAGATTATATTAAATTGATACGGTTAGGGTTCTGCATTTCTATTAATTTGGAATAAAATAGACATTTTGAACTGTGCGTCCAGTGTCGTGGTTTCAGTTCTCCGCCAGTTTCAGTTCTCTGCATCGCTTCTGCGCATGCGTCAAAATCGAACAGCATCGTCAATGGTCGTGAGCAATCTTCATACAGAAAAAGTGAAATATCTCTAAAACCACACCACCTAGAAACAAATCCCTTGGTACACATATAGAAAACATGTTTACCAAATTATATTGAATTGATATGGTTAGGGTTCTGGATTTCTATTAATTTTGAATAATGTTTTGCACTGCGCGTACCGGTGTCATGGTATAAAACCCCGGCCCGATCGCAGCCCCTGCTGTGGCTTCTGCGCATGCGCAGAGTTTGTAAACAGGCACAGCTCGGCTGCAGAACGAATACACACTGCCAGTGTCTATTAAAGATTAATAGAAATGCACAAAAAATAAATTTAATATAATCTATCCGTCGAATATGTTTTCTATATGTGTACCAAGCAGCTTGTTTCTAAGTGGTGTAGCTTTAGAGATATTTCACTTTTTCTGTATGAAGATTGCACTGACACTCAGAATATCCCAACTTTCACTATTATCTCTGTTTTTATACTTTCAGCATAAATTGCTCTAGGTTACATTAAATACTTCAGATCTTCCTCTTCAATCGCGCATTAAGATATTTTTAATCGATCCAATGAAAGCTTTTAAATTTATTTTACAAAAATAAATGCTTAGTCAACTGTCTTCACGGCAGGGTCTGCGATCGGGCCGGGGTTTTATACCATGACACCGGCAAACTCAAAGCATTTTCAATGGTCGTGAGCAATCTTCATACAGAAAAAGTGAAATATCTCTAAAACCACACCACCTAGAAACAAATCGCTTGGGACACACATAGAAAACATGTTTACCAAAAAGATTATATTAAATTGATATGGGTAGGGTTCTGGATTTCTATTAATTTTGAATAAAACTAATGTTTTGCACTGCACATACCGACAAACTCAATGCATTATCAATGGTCGTAAGCAATCTTCATACAGAAAAAGTGAAATATCTCTAAAGCCACACCACCTGGAAACAAATCGCTTGGTACACATATAGAAAACATGTTTACCAAAAAGGGTATATTCAATTGATAAGTTTAGGGCTCTGGATTTCTCTTAATTTTGAATGAAATAGACGTTTAGCACTGCGCGTACCGGCAAACTCTATGGGTTGTTTACTAGTTGATATCGCCACAATGGCCGCGCATCCGGTTGATGACGTCACGTGAATAGCCTATATTTGTAATGGTTTGTTGTTGTCAACATTTTGACCACACAGAAGACGTTGCTTGTACATTTAGATGTGTATCTTGGTGTTTACAAATTAAAGGCTAAGTTGTCTGGTATTTTATGGATTTGCACAGTCGGTAAAGATCTACACAGAACTACAAAACGTATATCAATGTCAGCCGGACATTCGGCAACTAATAATAGATCAAAGATTCACCCCGAACTTGTAGTACTGCATACACTGGCTACACGGGTGAACGACAACGTAGTCTAAATACTGGCGGAAATGGCTTTAGTACGGAACAAGAAGTAGAATCCCTGGTTCCAGGATCAAATGGCCACATATATCGGCACAGAGTTGGTGAAATGAGCGAGACTGCAGAAATCAAGGTGGCGTTGATAGAACGCCGTCGATTTCACTATTAAAGTCTATTAAACTACATGTTTTATTATATTTTTCAACTCCAAAGCAGCGAGTAAATACAAAGACGTATATAAAGAATATATTTTGATTCTTAAATTAAGAATGTGTCAGCTCAGTTAATTTCTCCGACATGTCGAAATTCTTCGACATGCCGAATCTTTTAACTATATAATGCATTACACACATGCTCAAGTGACTTGCCTTGTGTTGCCTGTTTTGTGTTAATAGACATACTGCGATGAAAAGCCAAATGCTGTTATGCATAGGACTATGTGTCACGTGTGCAGTGTTTACCTGAAACACTGGGGTTCAGGCCAAAACTCCGTAGGCCCTAAATGCCAATCCAAAACTTTGATTAAAATGACAGATTTTCCCAAGAAGCTAATTTTGATTCTAACTATTTCCACTTTTCTAGTGATACAATGATTATGGAGCAATGAACAACACAAAATATTGATGTAAAAAGAAGGGAATTTTTGTAAGGTTTGATTTTAGTGTTTAGCTCAATCTTTGGATTGGCGTTTATGTGGTTTTGCGATTGAACTCTTCAAATGAACTTGGACTCGTGAAGAAAGTAAACTTATTGAGGATATTAAACATGTATAAGTTTCACTCGCCGGCACAGTCTAAAGCTGTGTTTACACGGGAGATTTAAAACGCCACATATGAAACGCCTTGCCTAGATCGACTCACATTTGCCGTGTAGATGCGGTTCTGTGGCGTTTTAGGGCTGAATCTCTTCATATGAAACGCCTCATCTATACCACCTCGGGAGGTGGTTTATTTGAAGCGATTCAGCTGGTTCCCGGGCGGCGATAGTATAAAATAGTAGGGCTTGCCAGCAACAGATGGAGCAGTAACTAATCGCTTGTACCCGGCAGTGTTAGGGCCCAATTAGGCCGAAATCTATTAAATGCGATCATATTTAACAGAATTACATCCTCAAATAATGAAATTTAATTAAATTAACCTTAAATTCCAAGCGATATTACCGTAGCAGCAACATCGGCGTCAAATCACCAAGTGTAAACAAAACAAACAGCAGTGCTAGCCGGCTACAGGCGCCTGCTGATTCCCGGCGTCGACACACTTTTCAACTCCGCCGTGTAAACACGCTTCCAAAACGCTTCATATGAATCGCTTTGTCTACATCGTTTCACAATTCCCCGTGTAAACACGGCTTTAAACAGTGCGGAAGCCCTGCCCCTAACTTGGATTTGGTTGGGTATTATTTGAATAACCTTATTTTCATAGTTTGGGCCCTACCTCCCCAAAATGATGTTCTAGATGTGTCTTTAATTTTCATCTTACACGAGTGATATTAATGTGTTGCTCAATTTGTCTAAGATCTAAATCAAAAAGTGAGAACAACAAATTTCAACTCTGACATATGTACCACATGCTAACCTTTGTAGCAACATGGATTCTGCTATTATTTGGAATGTATTTTGCTATTTTTTGGAAGGATTTCACTTTTGGATTCCATGTCACACTTTAGTGCCCAGTTTTAGAGAATGACAGAAATATATTAGTTTGAACATTATAATCGACATTACTATAATTTGAAGTCACTTTTATTGTAAAGTGCTACATTTGGAGATATTTGAGCTGAAAACATGCCAACTAAATGTTGGTGTGCAAGTCTACTTGTGCACGTCGAAATGCTGGACATCATGGGATACAGCAATGATAAATTTATTAAATTGATTTAATGTTCCTTCTATGTTTAATGTATTATTAGGATAGGGCAAGGACTGGTTGGCTCAATGTCATGATAATGTGACTGAGCTGGATATCATCATGTCATGGTGCTGGCACACTGGTCTCGCTGTGTAGCAGCACTGTAAAGTCACCATGAGTGTGCACTGCCACAAGTCGGTACTCATCCTGATAGGACCTTAGATGTTGCCAGGATGTAAAACTCCAACAACCAGCCGGGAGGCAGTGTGGCTACCTTTCACCTTACTCATGGTAACTAGAGCAGGTCGGTGTGTCTAGGAAGGCTGGCTCTTAACAGATTTACACCAGGTGTAGTATGTCTTGAATGGAGTTGCAAATAGTAATAAATTGTTTTAAAGTTTGTTTTTGCTTCTTTATTTGTGTTGGTGTTTGTTTTTTCCCTCCATTTTAGGGGTGGCGCTTGAGGGGAGAGTTGTATTCATTGATTGACAATTGGTCTTATTCATTTCTCTGATCCAGACCGGGCGCGGGGCCTAATCAGTAGAGTGTGGTCCTCGCGTGTGGAAGGTCGGGAGTTTGATTCCCGGTCGAGTCAAACCAATGACTTTAAAATTGGTACTTATCTCTTCCTAGCCTGGCGCTCGACATGAATAGGACAGGGCAAGGACTGGTTACCTCAGTGTCAGGATAATGTGACTGAGTGGGACATCGGGTCATGGTGCTGGTGGCCTGATTTCCCAGTGGGGCAGCACTATAAAGTCGCCATGAGTGTGCACTGTCACAAGTCGGTACCCGTCCTGATATGACCTTAGATGTTGCTAGGACGTAAAACAACAACAAACAAACAACAAACTTTCTCTGAACCTATCCGTCACCTTACTTTGATGACAGTACTTAAGTACTTAAGTACCATACGTCGGAGCAAATTGAAGCAAGTATTTTGGGTTCAAAAAGTGTATTTTGTCATTAGGGTATGCAGCTTTAATAATCTGATGGTGCTAATTGCATTGGTAAATTAGACTAATCCGTTATAATAGGATGTTGAAATAACAAACAAAGATATCCATCACATCCTTAAGGCCCTGTCACATTACGGCGTATGGCGGGAGCGTATTGAAAATCTATGTAAGTCCTGCGCGTGCCGGCCTATCATGACCTTTGGTGACCTCTCGGGTGGTTTTGAGCATATGTGGAACCTATGATGAGCATACGAAGAGCGTATGGGAGCGTACTGTGACATTTTTTGACGGTTTTGATTGGCATTTGGAGCGTATGAGGAGCGTATGATTATTTTCGGAGCGTATATACCGAGACCATAGCTCAGGCATATGCTGCCATACGCTACTCATACGCTTTGCATACGCTACGAATACGCTCCCATACGGAACTCGTAGGTTCTGCGGATGCTGCATACGCCCGAGATACGCCCGTGACGCAAGTTGAGCGTATGAGTAGCATATGCCGGCGTACCCCTAGCGTATGCCGGTGTACCCCCAGCGTACGAGGAGCATATGCCAGCGTATGAGTAGCGTATGAACCATACGCCCCCATAGGTCGAGATATTTTTAGCATGCACAAACAAATTTGGACAGACAGACGGGAGAAAGCGTATGGTGGCGTACAGCGGTATAGGCCGGCATAAGCCGTCAGATGACGGCGTATGCGGAGCGTATGGTGGCATATGACGGCGTATGCCGACGTATATGACATAACGTGCCTACGCCGCTGTACGCTCCCCCAATAAACCCTAATGTGACAGCCCCTTCAAGAAAAAGAAACACATATGTGAATGTTATCAATTATTTCAGTATTAAGACAAATGCTAAACAATTCAATTTTAATTCCAACCATGGAAAATTAATCACAAACTGCTAAAAGCAGCATAAGCTTTGATGACATAAATTAACAAAAGAAATAGAATGACACTCTTTTAATTTATCTTAAACTCTGATTTAAAAGTATCATAATTGTGTGGGTGTAAATTCAAACAAGAATTAATACATTTTTGCAGTGAAAATGACACATGTATTCCTTACGTTGATGTCATAAGGCTGGCAAACTCATTTATCCATAAGCCTTCTAGTGCAGAGCTTTGAAACAGGAATTTAGACAACGGATCCTGTTGGTATTTTCTTTTCAATTCTACATGATTATTGTATTTTTCAACTTGATATTACAAAGCTTTAACTTTTAAGCGAGTGATTGGATTCGGATAATCCCAGGTGACTTTTGTGAAGTGATGAAAAAGGAAAGTACAACAGTTTCATATCTTTATCATTATCATTACAGATAAATAGCACATGTACATGAGGAATTAAATAATGTATAGCAAATTGGGTGCCGTGAAATAACAAATAGAGTAGCATGATGTAAAAATCCTAAGACGCACCCAGCCTCCACTCTCTCCCCCTCCGACCTCTGTTCTCCTGGAAAAGATGGACTGGATAATTTATTTACATGGAGTGCCTACAAAAAAAGTCTCTGCAAGCAGACTAAACTGCATTGTATCCCCACTGGCAGTGTGTGGGAGAGAGAGACAGTGTGAGAGGTGGAGGGAGAGTGTGTGGGAGGGAGAGAGAGGGGGAGATGTGAGGAAGGCGAGTGTGTGTTCCATTTAAAGCTCTTTGATCTACTGATAACCCTCACCGCCCCCCCCCCCCACCACCACCACAGCCCTCCCTCTCTTTGATCAATTCATAACCCTACCCCACCACAGCCATCCCCACCTCACTCCAACACACCTCACCCAAAACCCAACCTCTACCTCAATCCCTACCTCAACCCAACCTCACCTCAACCCAAACCAAACCCAAACCCACCTCACCCCAACCCCAACTCAACGTAACCTCACTAAAACCCAACCCCAAGCCCAACTCAACCCCATCCCACCCCTGATCTACGCAACAAGCTTCAATCAATTGCGACCAGACGGGATGGCCGAATGAGTTAGAGCGTCCGTCTCCCGTGTTGGTAGATCGTGGGTTCGAACCCTGGTCGAGTCAAACCAATTCTTAAAAATGTATACTTGTCGCTTCCTAGCCTGGCGCTCTGCATTATTAGGACAGGACAAGGACTGGTTGGCTCAGTGTCCGGATAATGTGACTGAGTGGGATATCAGGTCATGGTGCTGGTGGCCTGGTCTTCTAGTGGGGCAGCACTATAAAGTCATCATGAGTGCGCACTGTCATAAGTCGGTACCCGTCCTGGTATGACCTTAGATGTTGCTAGGACGCAAAACAACAACAAACAAATCAATCAATTGCCGTCACATCAAGGGGCTTTGGTTGTCACCTGGTCTGAGGAGGAGGAGGAGCCGGGGAAATGGCCGTCGTATCGCTTGGAGAAGTAGATGGCGATGAAGGTGATCACTCCGAGTACGACGACGGCGCCGAGCAGGATGAGGAAGACATGGTACAGGCGCTTGCGCTTAGTCCGTTTCACCACCCCCTTGATCATGAGCTCGTAGGTTTCGTTTGATTGCTTCAGGTTCGAGTTCTTCCGCTTCGCACCTTCCGTCTTCTGGTCCTTTGCCGCATGATTCCGCTTCGGCGATTCTGACTTTGTAGACCTGTGACCCCTTTGGTCCTTTTGGTCCTTTTGGTCCCCTGACTTAGACTTCCGGTGGTCCTTGAGCTGTATGCTCTCGGTCTTCTTCTTGTTCGAGGTGGACTTGTCCCTCTTTGATTTGTGTCGACTCGCACTGGCCGGTCCCTTCGTTTCGGACTCCACCTGGAAGTAAAAAGAAGATGTCATAGATCAGAAGGAGGAGGAGGAACGCTATGAAGGTAGCCATAAACAATGTTCAAGAGAGTTAGTTGGTTGGTTGTTGGAGTTTTACATCCTGGCAACATCTAAGGTCATATAGGGATGGTTACCGACTTGTGACAGTGCACACTCATGGCAACTTTGTAGTGATGCCCCACTGGTCAATAATGCTGCTGGTACCATGGCCCGATATCCTACTCAGTCACATTATGCTGACACTGAGCTAACCAGTCCTTGCCCAATCCTATTAATGCCGAGCGCCAGGCTAGGAAGCGACAAGTATTAATGTCACCTGGTTTGGTTTGACTCGACCAGGAACGAAACTCCCGATCTGTTGCATGGGAGGTCTGTGCTCTACCTATTCGACCACCGTGCCCAGTCTCTCAAGAGAATTTGTCAAAGCACATAGCTAGCTGGTCATGCAAAACCATATTCACTGCCTTTAAAGTTGCATGGTCCGAGGAAATATTATTTTGTCAAAATTAAAACAACTACTTACATTTGTTCCTATATATCCAACTTAGATACTCATGTATTAGTTAATGATTTGGGACAACATATACAGAATAACCTGTGAATTTATAACCTCACCCCTTTGGACACTCACTTTGAAACACCCATTATGCAGGGAGGCCATTAACCAATTAGGCCAATCTCTTGACCTCATTAGCCTCCCAGACCAAGTAGGCCTGCTGTGCAGGGCAATAGAGGGGAGGTGGAAATGAGGTGGAAGTTGCCCCTCCCCTCCATGTTGGATATTCAATACTGTTTGGTCAATTCTATAAATCTAATTAATCAATTTGGATAATTGAAATGTTGACATTTGTCAATTAAAATTGCATCTGCCATCGGCATGTTTTTGTTGTTGTTGTTTTTAATGGTTGATGACAGGCCAGGTCAAATGTCTACGTCGTAGTTTATCCTAGAGGTGTTACATAATTAGATGACACAGCTTGCAAACTGTCATCTACTCGGCACGTCACTCGATCACCGTTACAACTGGCATGTCACGCAAAACACAGAGACAGGAGTGGCGAACATTGTGTGACACACCGCCATCAGAGACACCTGGTGCCACCGGCCGGCACTAGGCTCCTCACATCTGTATCACTACGCGGCGTTACTGCAGAAACTAGTGCTCTTCTGGATCTTCAAAAAATATATTTCTTTAAATTGCGAATGACATAGCCCGTCACCTGCGTTCTCTTCAAGGGAACATGACTGGCCGCAGTGGTCAAATCGGCAGAGCGCGGGCATCGCGTGCGGAAGATCGGGAGTTTGGTTCACGGTTGAGTCAAACCAATGACTCATAAAATTGATACTTGCCGCTACCTAGCCAGGCGCTCAGCATTAATAGAATAGGGCAAGGACTGGGTAGCACATTGTCAGGATTATGTGACTGAGTGAGATATCGGGTCACAGTGCTGGTGGCCTGATTTCCCAGTGGGGCAGCACTATAAAGTTGCCATGAGTGTGCACTGTCGCAAGTCGGTACCCATCCTGATATGACCTTCGATGTTGCTAGGATGTAAAACAACAAACAAACCACTTATGTTGTACTGTTGTTACTGGTATTTTAATCCAGTAATCTCCAGAATGTCTACACCATCTGTTCCCATATATATATATGGTCAATTTTCTATGACCTTAGATGTTGCTAGGACTTAAAACTCCAACAACCAACCAACCATCAAGGGGTCACACCCAGTAAATGGATTAGGTGTATATATTTCTAACAGGGTGGGGGTAGACGAAGGTGTGGAGCATTAAGCTAGGATTCCTAACACGCGGTATGCGGCATGCGAATGCGGCATGCAGCATTCGAACCGGTTGGGTCCTCACACCCACACATAGTGTCAGGTTTCTCTAACACTGTTTCCTATGGGAAACGCAGCAGCACTTGCATTCGCATGCCGCACCGTTGGCTACATGGACCGATTCAGTTGCCGCATTCGCATTCGCATTCGGATGTAAGGAATCACCCCCATTTACTTAGATGCTTTTCGATTTTTTGCCGCATTCGCATGCCGCATACCGCGTGTAAGGAATGTAGCCTTTAGCTTATCATGAGTGATGTTGTGGATTCCCTCTCTCACCGAATCTCACCAATGACTACTAAAATAGTAATACTTGCTGCCGGCCATTACCAGGTCCCCATGGGGGAGGGCTAAAAAAAACATTGTGCCTAAAGCAGGATTCGAACCCTCACTTCTTACCAGCGACACTACCTAGTGTAATGATTAACACTAGGTAGTGTTAATCATTACACTACCTAGGCTCCCTGATGTAATCACCCTGTCCACGTCTATGTATGGCTCCTTGTCTGAGAGGTCAGTGCAGACTATTATACTAGGATAAGGTCAAGAACTGGTTTGCCTAGTATCATGATAATTTGACTGAGTGGGCTATCGGGTCATGGTGCCAGCGAAACCAGTGGGAGAGCACTATAAATTGGTCATGAAGTTGTGCATATGCATCCTGATATGTATGACCTGAGATTTTGCTAGGACATCAAGTCCCAATAAGAAACAGTGCGTCACCTAATTGTATAAGAAAAACTACAACTGTCGATGTTCCTGATATGGTACCTTTATTTGTTGGCCCATCTGTTGTACTAATCCAGACGGAATGGCCGAATGAGTTAGAGCGTCCGTCTCCCGTGTTGGTAGATCATGGGTTGTGGGTTCGAACCCTGATCGAGTCAAACCAATGACTTAAAAATTGATACTTGTCGCTTCCTAGCCAGGCGCTTGGCATTATTAGGATACTGACACTGGTTGGCTCAGTGTCAGGATAATGTGACTGAGTCGGATAGCAGGTTATGGTGCCGGCGGCCTGGTCTTCTAGTGGGGCAGCACTATAAAGTCGCCATGAGTGTGCACTGTCACAAGTCGGTACTGTCCTGATATGACCTTCGATGTTGCTAGGATGTAAAACAACAAACAAACAACATCTGTTGTACTGTTGTTACTGGTATTTTAATCCAGTAATCTCCGGAATGTCTGTACCATCTGTTCCCATATATATATATGGTGAATTCTCACGAAATTGTGTGATTTATGTCTTAAAATGGCAATTCAATTCATTTGACAGTAAGGGTAAACGGAAATAGTGTACAAAAAAAGTGTATTCTATTAAATTGTTTACAAATAACGATAACCTACATGTAGGTGAAGGCGACAGTTGGGAACTGTCGGTATCAATCATGGCGAACCTGTGGGACAGGTCGAGCATGAGACTGAGAAGCCAGGCTGCTGGTACATAGATTATCAACACGAGACGCAGTCGTGTAAGCGACATGAGGTGAGTCGATTGATGATTGATGGGTGGTTGCTTTAAGCGGCTGTCACACCTCGCCGGATTGAGCAATGGACAGAATTGTCTAGTCCGGTGGTGTGATAAGTATCAACATGTATTAAAATGTGTCAAAATGTTGTGATATTGGGTCAAAGGCCGCTGGATGAACGAACATGAAACGGACATGAACGGATAGCCAACAGAAGGTAAGCGGACTAAATGGACTCAAACTGGACAAGAAACGTGGACGTCAATCCGGCGGCATCCGTTCCAAGTTTTGTGCATGTTCAAAACTTCTAACGGATCAGGCCAGATATCCACGGATATCAATGGATATGCAACGGACACAAACCGGACTTTGCCGGATATCAACGGACTTTGTTCGGTTTCTTTCCATTTCCTCAATTCGGCAAGGTGTGACAGCCCCTTTACGCCATGTCGGCAGCATAGACCACATTCACGGCGAGTGCGGTCAGCCAGTGATGACTGTAGCAACAAGATGAGACATAACGTTGATGCAGTGGCGAATCACAAATAAACTTAACAGAATCACAGAAACTATTAACAACAGAAATCCTAATTTATAGAGAAATCCTTTTTTGTATTATAACCTCTTTCTACATTGAGGAATTTTCATGAAAACATAGATAATGATTAATATATGAAGCGTCAGGTGGAAAACCACGTAAACGCCAGCACAAAATTTGAGTTTAAATAAAAGATTTTTAACTGAAAATAATTTTAACGCTCACTAATTCCTCTTTTCTTGGGATCACATGGTTATGGAGCAATAAACCAAACAATAGGAATATAAAAATATATACTTTTTGGAGGTTTGATTCCAATGTTTCTCGCCATTTTTGGATTGGCGTGTAGGTGGTTTTGTGCCTGAACTCTTAATATATTTATCGAAATCGAACTATATAATCTGTTTTTTCATGTTCAATTTAGCTGCTGAGCAGTAATCAAGAGTTGTACCTAATGTGTTGTCAAGCACAGTTTTTGGTAATATATTGTATTTATTAATATCACATAGTTTCGGATAGTTATAACTAAGAAGCGTCATTAGAAGCGTCATTAAAAAAACTAACTTTTCTGAATTGCGTAAATATCTCAATAAGCAGTTACATACCATAGTAGATATTTTCAAAATGATAAGATGATATATCCAAGTCGCCTAGTTTTATTTCACTTCATGGAGTATCGTAACCATATGTATTATGTAATCATAGATATGAGTAAATCATGTTTGAGAATGTAGGTTAGTGAATGGTGACAGTTATAACATAATTCTAATATTGCAATCTTCTTAGCCCCTCCCCAGAAATCGAACTGAACCTTTTATGGAAAGTTTAAATTGATTATTGTTCTCAAGAATTCTACAAAATATGAAACTACACATGTGCTTTTCTCACAGTACCATTAGCTTCTCATAGCTGTAACATGCTTGAATTGGAACTTAAGCCACCATATTTCCAAATTGATCAAATCTGTTTATTTTTATTTGGTTAAAAAAATATATAAGTGGTGGGAAAATATTGACTCTAAAACTTTATTTGACCGAATTTACTTTATGATGTATATATATAAACATGTTGGCTCCTGGTAAACAAAGCAACATATGCCGAGACTGGTTGATAAAAGGTATATATTATCTTGCGATAATATATTAAATAGCCCCCCCTCCCCCGAAGGTATAAGTATACATATCTGACCGTCTGTGGTGGTCCAGAGGCGACAGTGATCACTGACAGATGACGCGGGTGTGGTCATCGATGGACCTAACCCTTGGGACACTAGACAGTAAGTAGGTTAGGAGATGCTTATATAGAGAGGAGGGGAACTGATTGGTAGGATGTTGGAGTTTTACATCCTGGCAACATCTAAGGTCATATCAGGACGGGTAACGATTTATGACAGTGCGCACTCATGGCGACTTTATAGTTGGTTGGTTGGTTGGTTGTTGGAGTTTTAAGTCCTGGCAAGATCTAAGGTCATATCAGGATGGTTACCGACTTGTGACAGGGCGCACACAAGGCGACTTTATAGTGCTGCCCCACTAGGAGATCAGGCCACTGGCACCATGACTTGATATCCCACTCAGTCACATTATCCTGATACTGAGCCAACCAGCCCTTGCCCTATCCCAATAAGGCAGAACGCCTGGCTACGAAGTGACAAGTATCAATTTTGCAAGTCAATGGTTTGACTCAACCAGGTTTCGAACCCACGATATACCCAAACGGGAGACAGACGCTCAACTGATTCGGCCATCCCATCTGGTGAAGTAGGTTATGAGATGGTTAGAGAGAGATGGGGAATTGAAGGGGGCCATGTCCTTGTCTATATTCCCATAAAGGATTAGGGCCCAGACATATGTATATAGATCATATATATGTAACATATGTTTCCAAGACTTCAATTCAGATCAGCAGCCAGCAGACCAATCATCATCATAATCATGCTGTCGGTCGCGATGCGACAAAGACTGCTTTCATTACTTGACTGCCGCTCTCCATTTAGCTCTCTGCTGTGAGAGTTGTGTCCATGAGTCGGTCTTAATGTCTCTCAGCGCCAGGTTTCTCTTGATGGTATCCTTGAACCGGAGACGAGGGCACCCTCTCTTTCTGTAACCAGAAGACAGTTAAGAATAGAGGATCTGCTTTGGTAGCCTGTCTGATGACATCCTCATGAGGTGTCCAGTCCACCGGAGATTCTTTTTGATCAGAAGATCTTCCATAGACGGCCAATCAGAGCGTAACATAAAGGCAATCACCTAACTCCTCCACACAAAAGACTGACGGGTCGGATTGGAAATTGGAGAGTGTAGTGAAATATTGTCTGGATTATGCCTTAATTACATGTGATGAAACCACCGTATGTTACTATATATATATGTAATATTGTTAGTTAGTTACCGTGTTGCCAGTAAATCTAGTTTTGAAGACCATGAACACTTTCCCCAAAAGCACAACGGTTTATACAAGGAGTCAACAGATTGGGTGCAGATGGGTTCATTTCGAGTCAGTCCAACTAAGTTTGTTTGTTGTTGTTTTACGTCCTAGAAACATAGGGCAAGGACTGGTTGGCTCAGTGTCAGGATAATGTGAAGTGAGTGGGATATCAGGTCATGATACCGGTGGCCTGGTCTCCCAGTGGGGAAGCACTGTAAAGTCAACATGAGTGTGCACTGTCAAAAGTCGGTACCGGTCCTGGTATGACCTTAGATGTTGCCAGGATGTAAAACTCCACCAACCAACTGAGTCTAGGCAGTAAATCGCAATGGAGTAGGTGGGTGGGGGGAGCCAAAGTGGAATTACATGAAGGCTGTCTACACATCACTGAGTCAGGACAATACCTGCATTCTACTCTACTGCTATCAACTCCCGTGTGAAAGTTGGTTTTTCTTTCCTTGTTGGAGTTTTACATCCTAGCAACATCTAGGGTCATATCAGGACGGGTACCGACTTGTGACAGTGTGCACTCATGGGGACTTTATAGTGATGCCCCACTGGAAGACCAGGCCACCAGCACCATGACCTGATATCCCACTCAGTCACATTATCCTGACACTGAGCCAACCAGTCCCTGCCCTATCTTAACAATGCCGAGCACCAGGCTAGGAAGCGACAAGTATAAATTGTTACGTCATTGCTTTGACTCGATCAGGGTTCGAAGCCACGACCCCACAATCTACCAACACGGGAGTCGGACGCTCTAACTCATTCAGCCATCCCGTCTGGTCCGTAAAAGTTGGACTTTTAGTTTATTATTGATTTGATTTGAATTCAGCTTCACACACATAAAAGTAGGTTATTTTCCGTTTGCATTCCCCTCAGACGTGATCGCCTCCAACTCTTACTTCCTAACTTCCCTGTGAATAGTGAGTCACGTTGTCTGAACATTTGAGTGGCCTGAAGTGACACAGTGACTGCGTGAAACTGAAAGGAATGGGATTGGGGATGTGTGGGGGTGTTGGTGTGGGTGTGGGTGTGGGGGTGGGCGTGGGCGTGGGTGTGGGCGAGGGTGAGGGTGTGGGTTAGGGTGTGGGTGTGGGTGAGAGTGTGGGGGAGGGTGTGGCTGTTGGTGTGGGTGAGGGTGTGGTTGGCGGTGAGGGTGTCGGTTAGGGTGTGGGTGTGGGTGAGAGTGTGGGGGAGGGTGTTGGTGTGGGTGAGGGTGTGGTTGTGGGTGAGGGTGTGGGTGAGGGTGTGGGTGTGGGTGAGGGTGTGGGTGTGGGTGAAGGTGCGGGTGACAGTGTGGGTGTTGGTGAGGGTGTGGGTGTGGGTGAAGGTGTGGATGAGAGTGTGGGTGTTGGTGTGGGTGAGGGTGTGGGTTAGGGTGAGGGTGTGGGTGAAGGTGTGGTTGTGGGTGAAGGTGTGGGTGAGAGTGTGGGTGATGGTGTGGGTGAGGGTGTGGGTTAGGGTGAGGGTGTAGGTAAGGGTGTGGGTGAAGGTGTGGTTGTGCATGTGGGTGCGGGTGCGGGTGGATTGGTGGGGAAGTAGGTCAACTTCCAATCACTTTCAAAGCTGTCAAAGTTATAGGGTCATGCCCGCCTGATACACACCCTATCCATGTTGTAGCTCTCGAGGTTTCCATTGAGGGACAATATCACCAGACGGGATGACCGAATGAGTTGAGCGTCCGTCTACCGCTTAGGTAGATCATGGAATTTGACGCCACAGGTTCAAACCCTGGTTGAGTCAAACCAAATACATAAAAATGTATACTTGTCACTTTGTGCCAAGGCATTCAGAATTATTAGGATAGGGCAAGGACTGGTTGGCTCAGTGTTAGGATAATGTGACTGAGTGGGACATTAGGTCATGGTGCTGGTGGCCTGGTTTCCCAGTTGGGGTGCACTATAAATTCACCATGAGTGTGCACTGTCACAAGTCGGTACCCATCCTATTATGACCTTAGATGTTGCCAGGATGTAAATCTCAAACAACCAAAAAACCAACGGACAAAAGCAAGTTGCAAACACTGCTCCCCATTCAATCACTGCAGTTAAAAGTTGTCGGATGGTTTTCAGTTTCCGGTATGTTATTTTTAGATAAATATATCACCTTGGCTACTACAATCTACCTACTTTAATTTGAAGTAACTTTGATTTTAAATGGCTAATCTTTGAGATATTTGAAGTGCAAACATGCCAGATTAATTTTGGGAAGCCCATCAAATTGCTGCAGCAAAAACAGGTTCTATTAAATTAACTTAGTATTCCATTCGATGCAGCAACACATGTTTAATAAATGCACTAGTATCTATGCTAGATATGTAGAATCAAATCTAGAGAATTGTTTTGGTTTTGAAAATTTGAGGATTTCATCAGACTATGCAGCATTACACAACATTGAGCTTCATCAGTACGTGGATGGGTGACCACCTAAGATTATGACAGGTGGGATGGCCGACAGAGTTAGACCATGGGTTTGTGGGTGCGAACAATCGTCAAGTCAAACCAATGACTTATATATTGATACTTGTCGCTTCCTAGCCTGGCACTCGGCATTATTAGGATAGGGCAATGAATGGTTGGCTCAGTGTTAGGATAATGTGACTGAGTGGGACATCAGGTCATGGTGCTTGTGGCCTGGTTTCCCAGTTGGGGTGCACTATAAATTCAACATGAGTGTGCACTGTCACAAGTCGGTACCGATCCTGTTATGACCTTAGATATTGCCAGGATTTAAAACTCCAACAACCAAACAACCAATGGACAAAAACAAGTTGCAAACACTGCTCCCCATTCAATCACTGCAGTTAAAAGTTGTTTGAGGTCCAATAGCCGATGATACGAAAACCAATGTGCTCTAGAGGCGTCGTTAAATAAAACAAGCTTTACTTTAAAAGTTGCACAGTCCATAAATAAGAATGACCTGAAATAGAAAAATCAGGAAAATATTTAATCAATTTTTGGGACTTCTAAAATGACATGAGAAGCTGGAATGGTCGCAAATTGTGACCATATCCGGGAAAAAATTAGAATTCCGGAATTGCTGATAAATCCGGAAGATTCTCATCTATGTAGTCGGATGGTTTTCAGTTTCCGGTATGTTATTTTTAGATAAATATATCACCTTGGCTACTACAATCTACCTACTTTAATTTGAAGTAACTTTGATTTTAAATGGCTAATCTTTCAGATATTTGAAGTGCAAACATGCCAGATTAATTTTGGGAAGCCCATCAAATTGCTGCAGCAATAACAGGTTCTATTAAATTAACTTAGTATTCTATTCGATGCAGCAACACATGTTTAATAAATGCACTAGTATCTATGCTAGATATGTAGAATCAAATCTAGAGAATTGCTTTGGTTTTGAAAATTTGAGGATTTCATCAGACTATGCAGCATTACACAATGTTGAGCTTCATCAGTATGTGGATGGGTGACCACCTAAGATTATGTGACTTAAAAATTGATACATCAGTCACTGGCAAGGAAACTGAACACCTTCAGAAAAATCAGGGGTTTTATAAGTGAAAAAACAGCTCTTCTTATGTACAAATCAATGATCCTCCCAATAATTGATTATAATGATCTAATATATGAACTACTCACAAAACAGCAACAAGCAAAGCTTCAAACAGTACAAAATAGGGCACTCAGGACAGTTTACAAAGGCCAAAATCTACACACAGAAGAACTACATGCTAAAGCTGGAATGGACAAACTAGACACAAGGCGCAAAAGGCATCTCTTAGGACTCATGTACAATAGAGCCCAAGACACAATATATACTGACACAAGTATTCACAATACTAGGGCAGCAGATGGCAACCTCTTGAAAATTCCCTATCCAAGGACTAACAAACTCAAAAGAGCACCTATTTATCAGGGAAGCCAACTCTGAAACAAACTCTCTGCCAAAACCAGGAATCCAACAACCTACCTGCAATTTAAATCTAGATTAAAGGTTGAGTACCCAACATAGACATACATTAATAAATCTACCTGGATAGACCACAAATGTTGAGAACCGAAATAAATACATAGTCCCAAACCACTCCCTTCCCTCTCCCTCTCTGAAATCCCCCCCTAGCAAAAAGAGTAAAAGAAATAACAACTACCAAAGTATACCCACCAGCCTATAACACCTGACTCAACCAATAAAACATATACTACTGACAAAGCTATAGTTGACCCAAGACAATTTAAATGAGTCATGCAACCATTATTTGCTTAATCCAAAATCCACGACTACCTGTATCAGCAAGTCATGCCCATTATATTAATGTCTCCTCACAGGTATGATCATCAAATCACTGATATAATCTAAAGGTAAATGGCTATTCTCGAATCTACATGTGCAAAATAAGATCCCCACTATATTTGTAATGCTTCATTTTAACCTACTACTGTCTATATTGTTCATACCATCGCATCATCTCATCCATAAATAGTTCATATGCACTATAATTGTTAAGGCTGGAAGACCAGCGCCTCGTTGCTGAAAAAAGATGTTATTCAACTGGAATAAAAATTTGAACAAAAAAAAACAAAAAAACTTGTTGCTTCCTAGCCAGGCGCTCAGCATTATTAGGATAGGGCAATGAGTGGTTGGCTCAGTGTCAGGATAATGTGACTGAGTGGTATATCAGGTCATGGTGCTGGTGGCCTGGTCTCCCAGTGGGGCATCACTATAAAGTCACCATGAGTGGGCACTATCACAAGTCGGTACCCGTCCTGATATGACCTTAGATGTTGCTAGGACGTAAAACAACAACAAACAAACCTAAGATTATGAGGTGCTTTAAACATTCTGATTCAGGCTTATAGCTGGCCAAATCAGTAGTGGATAAGTAGGTTACAAATCAGTAGGTACTGCCTGGTTCCTTTGGAAAGTCTGTGGGTTTGTTTGTTGCTGTTTCATGTCCTAGCAACATCTAAGGTCATATCAGGACAAGTACCGACTTGTGACAGTGCACAGTCATGGTGAATTTATAGTGCTGCCCCACTAGGAGACCAGGCCACCTGATATCCCACTCAGTCACATTATCCTGACACTGAGCCAACCAGTCATTGCCCTATCCTAATAATGCAGAGTGCCAGGCTAGGAAGCGACAAGTATCAATTTTTAAGTCATTGGTTTGACTCGACCAGGGTTCGAATCCACGATCCCATGGTCTACCAATACGGGAGACAGACGCTCTAACTCATTCGGCCATCCCATCTGGTCAAGTCTGTGCGATTCACAATATATCGCGAACCTCCAATGTGTCCTACTATCAAACTGCCAATAACTGTCTCTGTTGATAGGTGTCTAGTGGGCATTACCCACCTCAGTCAGTTTGCACTGAGTGACTGATTCGACCATGCAGTATGGTCAGCGTCCATTAGATAAAAGATCACCCCGTACTTGTAGTAGGGGTGAAAACCAGCCCATTACAAAAACTGGCGAAAAATAAATGTACATGCCAGGTGAATGAAATGAGCAGATAAATTCTTAAATTAAGAAGCAAAATATATTCTTTATATATGTCTTCATATGTACCTGTTACTTTTGAGTTAAAAAATCTAATAAAACATGTAGTTTAATACAAATAATAGACGTTGAAAGTGAAATCGACGGCGTTCTATCGCATCCATCTTGCCTTTTTGCATTCTCTCTCATTTCACCAACTCTGTGCCAATTATAAGTAGTGATTTGATACTGGAACCAGGAATTCCACTTCCTGTTCCCTACTAAAGCAGGGCCGCATTCAGGGTGCGCCTCTGCGACTTCTCGGAGACATCTTGGAGGTGCCTTTTGCCATATTTCCATTCAGGGTGCTTCTCGGAGACGTCTAGGAGACGCCTCCTATTTCAGACAGGAGAGAAAAAGTGCCTCGTAAATGGCCGCTGTATTCAGTGATTTCAGCCAATCAGAGCACTCTTTTCCATTGCAAATGGCTGCCACCTATGGGGTCGGCCATTTTCGAGGCAAGCAACTGCTTTTGCCGTTCAGACAAACGTGACGTCCAGGATTTCCCCGAGATGTCTCGGAGGCGCACCATGAACACGGCACAGTTTTTGCCAGTATTTAGACTACGCTGTCATTCACCCCTGCACTGCAAGTACTGGTTGAATCTTTTATCTAAGCGTCCATATACTCACTGCCAGAGTTGTGGGTTGTTTTTTATGTCGAAGTCTAGCATAGGTCTATAATATACTGACGATGATGATATACTGACTTATGTGAGTATTTGTACAAACTCATACTGGACGGGATAGTCTAGTGGGTAGGATGTTCACCTTCGCTACGGGAGGTCGTGGGATCATTACCCCCCCCCCCCCCGAGACCGAATATGGTGGCTGAATCGGTTAGAGCGTAGTCTTCCCGTGCGAAAGGGTGGGAGTTCTACTAATGCTAGGCAAGTCAAGCTAATGATACTTGTCGGCATTACTAGGATAGGGCAAGGACTGATTAGCTCACTATCAGGATAATGTAACTTAGTGGGATATTGGGACATGGTCCCAGTGGCATGATCTCCTAGTGGGGCAGCACTATAAAGTGGCCATGAGTGTGCACTGTTGCAAGTCGGTACCTGTCCTGATATGACCATAGATGATGCCAGGACGCAAAACCCCAACAAGTAAATACCCTTCCGAGTGAAACCAAAGGGGTACAAAAATGGTACCTGTTGGTCCTAACCTGGCGTTCAACATTACTAAGATATGGCAAAAGCTGGTTGGCTAAGATTTAGTATAATGTGACTCAGTGGGATATCGGGGACACAGTAAGAAGTAACCCTAATTATTAGACCATCCCATTCAGTTTCTTCGAAATTAGAATTGACTGCGACATTAACAATACAAAGCCTTCGTGTGTGAAATGTGAATTCAAAATGAAGTTTGACTACTAAACTAACAATGCAGAAGAAAGAGGGGTGGGTGGGGTTTTCTCGGGGGAGGGGGGAGGTACGAGGGGGGAGGAGGGCTGCAAGTGCTCAAAGTGTACTTACAGCTGCATAGTCAGAGGAAAACATCAAATTAAAAAAAAAAAAACACCGTGATCTAGATTTGATTCTACATATCTACCTTCGAGACTAGTGCACTTATGAAGCATTTGTCATCACATAGAATGGAACACCGAGCCAATTTAACTGAACCTGTTACTGCAGAAGGCTATGGTGTCAGAGTTTTTGTATGCTTGCCGAATTTATATTTGTGTGTTTATACTTCAAATATCTCAAAAGTTAGCCATTTAAAATAAAAGTTGCTTCAAATTGAAGGAAGGTAGGTTAAAATGATCAACCTAATATATTTATCTCAGAAAATGACAGGAAGTTTAAATCATCGGACTGTGCAACTTTAAATTTCTCGTGACAATGAATGGAGTATGATATGAATAGAAATGGTTCGGTGTTTTTGTAAGTGGAAGTTTATTTTGGTAAAAGCAAATAAATACAAATTCCACCCGGCACTGACTGACGATGTCAAACTTTGGAGTGGGAGATTCACTACCCGGTTCACAGTGAGACGCTCCTTAGTGAAAGAAAAGAAAAGCTTGTTTTATTTAACTTCGCCTCTAGAGCGCATTGATTTTTATCATCGGCTATTGGAAATCAAACATATGGTCATTCTGACATATTTCTTTTGAAGAAATCCGCCGCCGCCAAATAGACTACATTTTCTGATAAGCAGCAAGGGGTATTTTATTTGCACTTTCCCATGGACAGGACAGCACATACCACAACGCTCGTTAGTGATGAATGCTAAAGGTGAAAAGGGGCAGGAGTCTCGCAGCCAGTCCTCCACAGACGGTAATTACCTGGTCCAGCGAGAAGTCGCTTCTGTTCTGACCTTGATGAAATAAACCAGGGACTGCCCCAAGGTTTCATGCAACTGCAGAGTTAGCTCTTAATTCCCCAGGCAGAGCAGAAACCAGTTCATCATAATGAATAAGTAGACATGATGAAGCACTTAGTTATGGTCATATATTATATTGCAATGCCTGGTGAGCTGCCAGGTACACACTGATATTACCTGTTGGGGTATTTTGCTGTGGTTGGGGGAGCTGGACGTAGCTCAGGCAGTATATTGTCCACCTGTGAAGGTGTGGGTCATCCGATCGATACTGCTCAGTGGATCCATTTGCAGTTTGAACCAGTGGTCTACAACTGGTTCATCAAAGGATGTGGTATGTGTTTCCTGTCAGTGGGAAAGTGCATATGAAAGACCCCTTGCTGCTTATTGGAAAGAGTAGACTATGTGGCGGCAGCGGGTTTCCTCGAAAGAAATATGTCAGAATTACCATATGTTTGACGTTCAATAGCTGATGATACGATAAAATAATCAATGTGCTCCAGAGGCATCATTAAATAAAACAAGCATTACTTTACAATTCTGAAGGTAGTAGCATGTGTTCGGCTGGGAAGCAAACCTTAGCAGAACACTTACACAGAACAAACTATCACTTAAAGCTGCACAATCCGATGGAAGCATTACATTTTTGAGAGAGAAAACACCAAAATATTTACCTAGATTTGATCCTATTTATCCAACTTAGATACTGGTGCACTCATTAAACTTGCATTGCTGCCTGGAAGGTAAATTTTTTTTCTTGAAGATTTAAACTGCCTATTATGGATAAGTCTGAATAGACTTGTTTTCACCATTAGACAGTTTGTCGATAGAAAGTCCGAGCCTACACTTTTACCGACCCAAGGGATTTTTAACCTCCCTCACCACATAGACATGGTATGAGAGCAACTGGCCTTTGATGACGCTGTAAGTTATCCACGAAATCCAAAGTGGCAGAGGTGGGGGCATGGGGAATTGAACCACTGAACTTCAGATTAGGAGTCTGACCTAGAAAAAAGTCAGACACTCTAACCACTCAGCCACAGAGAACATTAAGTCAATTTAAAGTTGCATAGTCCGATGATTTTAAGTTTCTGTCATTTTCTAGCAATCAAGCTGATATATTTATCTAAGAACGAAGGGCAGAAACTCAAAGCAATCGGATTATGTAACTTGAACTCTAAAGCTGCATAGTCTGATAAAAGCCTCAAATTCTCAAAACAAAAATTATAATCTAGATTTGATCCTACATATTTAACTTAGATACTGACGCACTTATTAACCATTTGTTGCCACTAAAGCTGTGTTCACACGGGCAAAGTTTATGTTGACTTAGACAAGTCGATTTATATGAATCGATTTAGTGTCGTGTCCACACACGGAGCGGTTTAAGGCGGAAATCGATATCTGCGCATGAGCAAGTCCAGACTAACCAGCGCCAGTTTTGCTTAGTCGATGTCACCACGAGAGAGTGTGGGTTCGACCTAGATATGTATTAACTGAATCGTATTGTTTTGGAACGGTCAAAACTTCTGCTGGGCAGTGAAACCCTAAAAATAAATGATGAAAGAAATATCTGTGCACAGCTAGCGGTTTCATAGACTAAATTCTATAATATGTGTTTTTTATCGACCGGAAAGTCAACAAACTAAGGTCTCGACTGCACATGTGCGTGACGCGCTCAAGCCAAATCGATTCATATAAACTACCTCACAAAGGTGGTTTCCATGAACCGATTTATACGAATCAATTCAGCCCTAAATCGACACAGCGTCGCATTCACACGGCAAATGTCCGTCGAACTAGGTAAGTCGATTTATATGAATCGATTTAAAGTGTGTGTGTGAACACAGCTATAGAAGGGAATACTGTCTCAAGTTAATAATAGAATCTGTTACTCCTGAAGCCTATGGTGTCAGAGTTTTGACGTGCTTGCCAAAATGAATTTTGCATGTTTGAACTTCAAATATCTCCAAAGTTAGCCATTTAAAATACGAGTTACCTCAAACTAAGGTAAAGTGATTGATTGATTGATTGGTGGTTGCTTTACGCCGTGTCGGCAGCATAGGCCATATTCACGGCGAGAAATGTTAGTTTTTTGTTCAAACCATCGCTTTTACATGTAAAAGCAGACAATCAATTATGCGCCAATAGACACTCATTAAATTAGAAAGCTCACAATCATGTCTTTGTGGTCAAGGGAAACAAATTCCCATAGAAAAAGAAAAGTTTTAATAATTGATAGAATCTATTTAGTAAACTATATGAGGTGGTACAGTCCAGCTGCCCTCAAAAAGGCTAAAATGTTTTCCTGTTTTACCTTAGTAAAAAGGTCATGCATACTGTCTGCAGTGTAGAACTGTTGGCGCAGGGCCATAAAATCAACGCAACTTAGTAAAAATGTGTTTGAATGTCAGTGGGGTTCTGACACCCAATACATTCAGGGGGAGGTTCCCCCTTGAGCAGAAAAGCATGTGTAAGCCACGAGTGGCCAATACGGCAGCGGCTAAGGACCACTTGGTCCCGCCGACCTCCCGCATGAGTCTGTGGTGGCTTTCCCACAGATGGTTCAATTTCTTTAAGTTTATTAATGTTTTCATCCCACTCATGTTGCCATTTGGATTTTATGTGGGTGGCTATTAGTGGTTTCAGATCAGAGTGATAATCTACTTTACTAAAGTAAAGTAGATTATAACGATAAATATAATCTATTTATCTCCGAAAATTTTAGAAACGCAAAACCATCGGACTATGCAACTATAAGTTGCCTACGTGATTTCTTTATTGGTGACTGACTGTGAGTGTCTGTAGGCTTAGGCGGACAGGGCAGTGACCTTTGTGACCTTTACTGTAGGCCTTCTCCAGTAAATTTCGCCCTGCAGACATGGGCGTTGTCATGTAAACACCTGACGTCAAAGCACGTCACAGACAAATGCCCATAAATAAATGCAGTGTTATTCCATAAGCAATTAGTTCAGATGACGGGGAGATGTGCTGTCCATCCACACATCTTATTAATTATTTATAGATGTATTCCCGTGACGTCAGCATAGATAATTAGGTGTGTGCGGCCAACTTGGCTGCAAAACAACACCAGGTTGCATTCTTTCAGCTCATTTCAGCTAATATTTCAAATGCAGAATACCAATTTAAATAATATATATAGTAAATTAATATGTGAATCTTTTATCTATGATTGCATTTACATTCGTATTTAGATCTAAGCAAATCTAGTTTAGATCTAGTATAGCCAGTGAATGGCAGAGTCAGTTTTAGTTATTTTATTCTTGTTTTTATTTATATCTTATGATTAATAACATCCATAGGGATAGGAAATGGGTAGGGTTAATTAGATATTGGTTATATATTTCTTCTAAATAACTTTCTGTTGACATATATTTGACATTTTGACTGGAGTAGCATCGAGCTACAGTATAACCCTGTTAAACCAAACTTGAAGGGACCCTAGAAATTTGTTTGGATTAAACGATCATTGGTTCAACCAAGCTTTGGCTTCGACTTTGACTTGGCTTTGGCAAAAAATGTGGGTACATTATGAATGTAATATACAATGTATGTGGACACTTTGATTATTGTTTTTTATGTATATACAATATAAACCCGTTAAACCAAGCTCGGTTAATCCAAACCTTTTTTGGCAGCCCGGCAAAATACTACCATTTATCATATAAAAAAGTTGGTGGGGTCTCAGATGACCTTATAACCGCATGAAAGTTTGGTTTAACCATACCAGAAGTGGCCTGGGGTCTGACAATTTTGTTTGGATTAACTGATAATATGGATTAACCAACTTTGTTTTAACCAACTTTTTTATATGACAAATAGTAGTATTTTGCTGAGCCGCCGAAAAAAGTTTGGATTAACCAATCGTTTGGTTTAACTGAGCTTGGTTTAACGGGGTTATACTGTACCAGAAAACCAATATGGCAACCTGCATCAACTCAAAACCTTCATACAGAAAAACTTAAATGTCTCTGAGATCGCACCACCAAACAGATAACATGTTTAACAAACAGATTATATTAAATTGATATGTTTATTGTTCTGTATTGCTATTAATTTTGGATAAAACAGAAGTTTTGCACTGCGCGTATCGGAAAACGCAATGGCTGTGCGTATTTGTTTAACAGCCAAAGTGCGCGCGCGGTGTGGTCTCCCAGTGGGGCGACACTGTAACTGCATACTGTCACAAGTTGGAACCCGTCCGGATATGACCTTAGGTGTTGCCAGGACGTAAAACTCTGACAACCAACCAAGCATACACCTGTCTAGATAACGGTAAGCCCCACAGACTAGTCGCCGTAATACACCCATTGACCCGCCATTACGGCTACTTTGGCTCAGTTCAAAATAGTCCTTTCTATATATATACAGACAATACGGCCAGAATAGTACTTTTCTCCAACACTAATCCAAGTTGACTTCGCACACACAGGTGCCGGACACAACCCAATACCGTCAGATGGCGCTGTCTAACTGTCCTACTTGATGCTTCTAGCAGTGCCCTTACACTCATTTAACTGGGTAATAGATTATATATATATAATATATATGTGTGTGTGTAATATAAAATATATATGTAATATATAATACAGTAAAACGTCTCTATACCGACCCATCCACAGATCGACCACTCCCCTATATCGATCGCTATATTTGGGTCCCAACAATACCATTGTAAGGACATTCTAATTATCTAAACCGACCACCTCCCTAAATGGACCACATAAAGTTAGTCCCATGGTCGGTCGATTTAGACAGGTTTTACTTTGTATATATAATATATAAATATATGTATGTAATATATAAATATATTTCCAGCGGCCTGGTCTCCCAGTGGGGCAGCACTACTGTATAAAGTTGCCATGAGTGCACACTGTCACAAGTTGGTATCTGTCCTGATATTGCCTTAGATGTTGCTAGGAGGTAAAACAAACAAACAAAGCTCAGCTTTAAAGACAAATAACAGTACATACATTCCACCACTGAGTGCTTTTAACAGCAAATAGGCCTATCTTGGTGCCCCAGGTTCACTGAGACTCAAAGCGAGGCTTTGAAGTTTGAAGCAGGAGGTCACCAGAGAGAGGTCAGCCTGTGGGAGTGGGCACCAAAGTGACATGCTCGTTAGTGCCGGGGGCCCTCCCCGTGTGTCCTGCTGTACATGCCGGGCTCTGCCAACACTGCTCACGGTCAAAATAACTTCTGGTCAGCACAGCCCGAGGTGATAAGTGAGCTTAAAGCGAGTGTAGACATACAATTTTTTTTTTTTTGTTGGTCCATTAGTTGTTTAAGCAGGGGAAATTTCAGTCATAGACGACTGGTCTTCTTCATTCCACTGCTGGTCGATAGAAAGCCCGAGCCTACACTTTTACCGACCCAAGGGATTTTTAACCTCCCACACCACATAGACATGGTATGAGAGCAACCGGCCTTTGCTGACACTGTAAGTTATACACAGCGGTGGAAATCCAAATTGGCAGAGCTGGGGGCATGGGGAATCGAACCACCGACCCTCAGATTAGGAGTCTGACCTAGAAAAAAGTCAGACACTCTAACCACTCCGCCACAGAGAACACATTGCTGAACATATAATATGACATATGCAGGAGTATGTGAATGCGGATAGCTTTCCAAGAACTACAAACTTTTGTATTAGACATGGCTTCGTGCACGGTGCAGGCTTGACAAGTTTGTTTGTTGGGGTTTTGCGTTCTAGCAATATGTAAGGTCGCATCAAGAACGGGTAGCGATTTTTTGTTGTGACAGTGCATGTGCACTCGTGATGACTTTGTAGTGCTGCCGCATTGGGATACCATACCACCGGCACCGTCGACTCAATACCCTACTCAGTCGCATTATTGTGATACTGAGAAAACCAGTCCTTGCACTATCCTAGTAATGCCGATGACCAGGCTAGGTAGCGACAAGTTTTAATTTTGTGTAAAGTGTCGGTTTGTGCTCGTCCTGGACTCGAACCCACGATTGGCTTCACGTGAAGGCAGAGCTCATAACCGATTTCGGCCATTCCATCCATTGGCTTAAATGTGATAGGCCGAGTGAGATGAGCGTCCGTCTCCCGTGTTGGTAGATCATGGGATCCAAACCAACGGGTTCAAACCCTCGTCGAGTCAAACCAATGACTTACAAATTTATAATTGTCGCTTCCTACCCAGGCACTCGGCATTATTAGGAAAGGGCAAGGACTGGTTGGCTTAATGTCAGGATAATGTGACTGAGGGTGATATCAGGTCATGGTGCTGGTGGCCTGGTCTGCCAGTGGGGCAGCACTTTAAAGTCACCTTGAGTGTGCACTGTCACAAGTTGGTACCCGTCCAGATATGACCTTAGAAGTTGGCAGGATGTCATCATTCATCATCATCATGCTGTCGGTCGCAATGCGACAAAGACTGCTTTTATTTCTTAACCGCCACTGTTCTGTGCGGTTGTGCATTTCATAAAAGCTGCTTGCAAAGTGTTGAAGTGCTGCTGGCTTTTGCAAGTTACTAGCAGCACTCTCTCGGGGAGCAAATAGAGGTTTCACACCGGCAAGAACACGTCAAGACAGGCGCAAACTATTTGTCCCTGCAGTAGCTGGCCAGGAGATGTTGGGAGTTCCCTTCATCACCGCCCTTAATGCTGCCACGGAAGCATGGTTTTCTGTTAGGGTTTGCTCCCTTAGCCGTTGATTCTATCAAGAACCTATACCACAAGGCAGTGGTTTATAACTTTGCAAGGCAGGGGCGTCAAACACCCTGAGGTATTTTAGCAGATAGGTACTGCATTACCCATATACCCTTGGATGTATAGCTCCAACAACCAACCAAATGTTATAGGTGGATTTAGTATTTAGCACACACATAGAAGTACCGGGGATATGACACTGCCCTCCCTTTCCAAGTCTTCAATGGGTGTGTTTTTATGTTGTTAACAATATCTCTGCGTACGTGTCAAGGACAAAACCACACCCAACTCTTCTATCAAATCTGTATCTGTTCATGTGTGGAGCGGGACGTAGCTCAGGCGGTAGAGTGTCCACCTGTGAAGGTGTCGATCATCCTATAAATCCTGCTCAGTGGACACATTTGCAGTTTGGGTTATTTTCTGTTCCAACCAGTGGTCCACAACTGGTTCATCAAAGGCTGTGGTATATGCTTCCTATCTGTGGGAAAGTACATATACAAAATATCTTGCGGTTTATCGGAAAGAGTAGCCTATGTGGTGGCAGTGGGTTTCCTCCATAGAAATATGTTAGAATGACCATATGTTTGACATCCAATAGCCGATGATAAAACTCAATGTGTTCTAGAGTCATCATTAAATAAAACAAACTTTCCTTTGTTCCGATAGTGTCAGGAGCAAACATTTAATGTTTGATACACTGGGCGATGTGGCCGAATTGGTAGGGCACAAGCTTCCCGTGCGAGAGGTCGGGAGTTCAAATCCTGGCCGAGTCAAACCAATGACTTACAAAATTGATATTTGTTGCTACCTAGCCTGGCACTCAGCATTACTAGGGTAGGGCAAGGACTGGTTAGCTCAGTACCAGCATAATGTGACTGAGTGGGATATTGGGGCATGTTGGTCCCTGATCTCCTAGTGGGGTAGCACTATACAGTTGCCATGAGTGCATACTATCACAACTTGATACTCGTGGTGATATAATCTTAGATATTGCTAGGGCATAAAACCCCAACAACCTGTTGGGGTTGTATGCCTAACAACCAAAAAAGGTCATACAGAGAAACGCCCTCTGGTGGCAATGAAAGAACTAATGTCAGCCACTTTTGTAATTTTGCCAAACCCCAAACCCACTCCTGTCCGGATATGACATCAGATATAGCGATATAGCGAATGGTAGACAGGAAGTGTGAACACTTATTTGTCTCTCATTTTTGTCGTCATTTTTTTTTTCGTCAGTGGAGTGGTCTTCCCCACTCCACTGCTGGTCGATAGAAAGCCCGATCCTACACTTTTACCGACCCAAGGGATTTTTAACCTCCCACACGACATAGACATGGTATGAGAGCAACTGGCCTTTGATAACGCTGTAAGTTATACACAGCGGTGGAAATCCAAATTGGCAGAGCTGGGGGCATGGGGAAACGAACCGCCGACCCTCAGATTAGGAGTCTGACCTAGAAAAAAGTCAGATGCTCTAACCACTCCGCCACAGAGAACGTCAGATGTTGCTAGAACATATAACGCCAACAAACAAGCCTCCGGCAAGTCACATAGAGGGATGGGGCGGATTAGACGTGGAGAGATAAGTACAATAGTAGAAGATTACCTTAGCTGAGTGCTATGGCTGGGGTTGAGGCTATTTCAGGGAAGTAGTGCATTGTGGGTAAGTTAAGCAGGTTGCATTGTATTGTAGTCGGTGTGCTTAGTCATTGTGACGTTGAGTTAAAACAGATTAAACCTTAACAGGACGGTCTATTGATAGAAGTCATATCTCCCTTTGAGGATCGACAAAAGTCGCTAAAGAAGATAATTAACAAAAACAATAAAGTGATTCGAGCTTGATAATCGCTTGGAAATTTGAAAATTTATAACTTTTTCAACAATTATGTCACATGGTACTAGTTCACCAAGGATGTCATCTCAGAAGCCTAGCTAAGTTTGAAACCCCTCCGGTGTGATATTTAATATTTATTCATATGATTTTTGCTAATTTTTCCAGGTTCTTTGGATATAGAAAGGTTGTTGGTTTTTTTGTTTCTTGTTGGGGGTCTTATGTTCTGGCAACATCTAATGATGGGTACCAATACCAGGATGGGTACCAATTTATGACAGCACACAATCATGGCAACTTTATAGTGCTGCCCCACTCAATTACATTATCCCGATACTGACCACTACACAAGTAACAAAGGTGTGACGGTATTGAAAGTGATTCTGTGACCCAGCTGACAGCTTTACCAAATGACATATGGGAAGCATTAACTATTCCAGAGTTAGGAAAGGAAAGCTTGTGTAGTGGTCTGCACTGACCTCTCAGGCAAGTAACCACATAGACAGGTAGGCATGGGTAGTGTGTTGATATCAGGGAGCCTAGGTGGTGTAATGGTTAGCACACTGGCCCGGAATGCAAAGAGATGTGGGTTCGAGTCCCGCTCTAGGCGCAATATTTCCCATTTTCATCACCCCCATGACACTGGTTGCCGTGATCAGGATCCTGTACAAGCTTTGCACTGTATGGTTGTTGAACCTACCCTGTGTATGTATGTGTTAGTGTATTGCCTGTATGTATGTAATTGTAAGCATTAAAAGACTTACAATTCCAGGAGGACGAGTGTAGTGGTCTGCACTGACCTCTCAGGCAAGTAACCACATAGACAGGTAGGCATGGGTAGTGTGTTGATATCGGGGAGCCTAGGTGGTGTAATGGTTAGCACACTGGCCTGGAATGCAAAGAGATGTGGTTCGAGTCCCGCTCTAGGCGCAATATTTCCCATTTTCATCACCCCCGCGACACTTGTTTTATTTAATGAGGCATCTAGAATACATGGATTTTTATCATAGGCTATTTGACGTCAAACATATGGTCATTCTTTGGAGGAAACCCACTGCCACCACATAGGCTACTCTTTCTGATAAGCAGCAATGGGTCTTTTATATGCACTTTCCCACAGACAGGACAGCACATACCACCGCCTTTGATGAACCAGTTGTGGACCACTGGTTGGAACGTAAAATAGCCCAAACTGTAAATGGATCCACTGAGCAGGATTGATCAGATGACCCACACCTTCACAGGTGGACACGCTACTGCCTGAGCTAAGGCCCACTCTCCTCTAGAGTTAGGATGTAACATTTAAGTCAAACACTGAATATATATATACATACATATATGTATCCATATATATATATATGGATACATATATATATATGTATACATATATATATATATCCTGAATACATCACAGATCTCGGACCAGGCTTGTTGTGTTTGTCTTGTTAGAGTTTGATGTCCTACCAACATATATGGTAATATCAGGAAAGGTATCGACTTGCAAAAGTGCACACGCATTGTGACTTTATAGTGCTGCCCCACTAGGAGATCAGACCATTGGTACTATAACCCAAACATGACATTATCCTGATACTGAGCTGACCAGTCCTTGCCCTATCCCAGTAATGCTGAGTGCCAGGCTAGGTACCGACAAGTATCAATTTTGTAAGTCATTGCTCTGACTCGACTGGATTTCAAACTCCCAACCTTCCACAAGAGAAGCCTGTATTAAGTGAGGTGACCACATCCGGTGTCATGCGAGGAAGTTTCCTATACTGGATGCCGTCTGGGTAGATCGTAGGATTCAAATCCACGGATTCTAACCCTGGTCGAGTCAAACTAATGACGTAAAAATTGATAGCTGTCGCTTCCTAGCCAGGCAATTGGCATTATTAGGATGGGCAAGGACTGGCTGGCTCAGTGTCTGGATAATATAGACTGAGTGGGATATCATGTCATGGTGCTGCTGACCTGATTTCCCAGTCAGGCAGCACTATAAAATCGCCATGAGCGCAGAGTGTCACAAGTCGGTACCCGTCCTGATATGACCTTAGCTGTTACCAGGACGTAAAACTCAAACAACCAAATAATCTAACTCTACTATGCTAGTCTAATAACAGCCCGCAATCTCTAAGTTCGATTACTCACAAACCAGCACTAATTCAGTAACACAAACCCTTTTTTCTGCTTTGAACCTGACCCGGGCTTTTCCCCCAGCTTTAGTCAAGACTTCACTCTCGGACACGCAAGACTGCCCAGGGCTTGCAACTGTATCAACCACCCACGTTCTGGCGGATTGTCACTTTGTTGGTTGGTTGTTTGAGTTTTACGTCCAGACAACATCTATGGTCATATCAGGATGGGTGCCGACTTGTGACAGCGTGCACTCATGACTGCTTTATGGTGCTGCCCCACTGGGAGACTAGGCCACCAGCACCATGACCTGGGCCGCATTCAGGGTCCGCCTCGGAGACGCCTCGGAGGCGCCCGTGACGTCACGCTAGTCTCAACGGCAAAGGCAGTTTCTTGTCTCGAATATGGCCGCCCCCATAGGTGGTGGCCATTTGCAATCGAAATGCTGCACTCTGATTGGATGAAACCACTGCATGCGGCGGCCATTTTCGAGATGCTTTTTGTCTCCTGATTGAAAAGAGAGGTGTCGCCGAGACGTCGCCGAGAAGCACTCTGAACGGATTTAAGCCAAAAATCATCGCCGAGACGTCGCCGAGGCGCCTCCAAGACGGACCCTGAACGCGGCCCTAATGTCGCACTCAGTCACATTATCCTGACACTGAGCCAACCAGCGCTTGCCCTATTCTAATAATGCTGAGTGCCTGGCTAGGAAGCGACAAGTATCAATTTTGTAATTAATTGTTTTGACTCGAGCGGGAATTGAACTCCCGACCTCCCGCACGGGAGGCTTGCGCTCTATCGATTCGGCCACTGCGTCCTGTACCGTAGGTAATTAATCGGCGACTTTTGTTGATTTATACCCCAGGCACATTACTGCTTCCGACCAATTGTGACCACAAAAAAAGGTTGGTTGCAAAGAGGTCACAAGTGGTCACAAAATGGTCATGAAATGGTCATGAAATGGTCATGAAATGGTCAAAAGTGGCTGCCGATCTCCTTGCGACCATTTTGGTCGCAAGAAGTTTGCAGCTACTGCACTAAAAACCTCCTTGCGACCAAAATGGAGGTCAGTGACCATTGCTTTGGTCGCAAGGAGGTCGCCGGTGACTGTGGGTTCTTTGTGGTCGCAAAGTGGTCGCAAGGGGTCACAAGCTGTAATGTGATTGTGGCTTAAAGTGGCATAGTCCAATGAAATATACTTTTGTCAAAATTAAAAGAACTACCTACATATCCAACTTAGATACTAGTGTATTAGCTAATGATTTGGGACAGCATATACAGAATAACCGGTGAATTTATAACCTCACCCCTTTGGACACTCACTTTGAAACACCCATTATGCAGGGAGACAATTAACCAATTAGGCCAATCTCATGACCTCATTAGAGTCAAGTAGGCCTACTGTGCAGGGCCATAGCTAGGATGAGTAGGTCATCTCACATCATGTGGTCATCGCGATATGACCATCTGGGTCATAGCCACAGGACTTTTGGCAAGCTTGTCAAATTATGTTGGGTTCTTTCAGCTCAAATTGCTCTAAAACTAGTCATTGCATGGCACTGAGCAATCTTCATACAGAAAAAGTAAAATATCTCTAAACCACACCACCTAGAAACAAACTGATTGGAATTCATATAGAAAACACATTCACTGAACAGATTATATTAAATGTATAAGGTTAGGGTACTGCATTTCTATTAATTTTGAATAAAATAGCCCTTTTGCACTGCGCATACCGGCAAACTCAATGCATTGTCAATGGTGGTGTTCTCTGTGGCAGAGTGGTTAGAGTGTCTGTCGTTTTTCTAGGTTGGACTCCTAATCTGAAGGTCAGTGGTTCGATTCCCTGTGCCCCCCACATCTGCCAATTTGGATTTCCACCGCTGTGTATAACTTACAGCATCATCAAAGGCCAGTTGCTCTCATACCATGTCTATGTGTTGTGGGAGGATAAAAAGCCCTTGGGTCGGTAAAAGTGTAGGCTCGGGCTTTCTATCGACAAACTGTCTAATGGTGAAAACAAGTCTATTCAGACTTATCCATGATAGGCAGTATAAATCTTCAAGAAAAAAAATGGCCCTCAGCAATCTTCATACAGAAAAAGTGGAATATCTCTAAAACCACACCACCTAGAAACAAACTGATTGGAATACATATAGAAGACACATTCAAGTTCAACGAACAGATTATATTAAATTAGTAAGGTTAGGGTTCTGCATTTCTATTAATTTTGAATAATAGGCACTGCACATACCGGCAAACTCAATGCATTGTCAATGGCCGTGAGCAATCTTCATACAGAAAAAGTGAAATATCTCTAAAACCACACCACCTAGAAACAAACTGATTGGAATGCATATAGAAACCACGTTCAAGGAACAGATTATATTAAATTGATACGGTTAGGGTTCTGCATTTCTATTAATTTTGAATGAAATATACATTTTGCACTGTGCATCTCAGCAAACTCAATGCATTGTCAGGTTGTTTACGAGTTGAGATCGCCACAATGACCGCACTTCCGTTTGATGACGTCATGGGAATACCCTATATATGCTTTGACGGCGGTTAACGGTCTGATTCGCCAGCAGGGCCTATATGTATGAGCCAATTTTTAACCGGACCGGGGTTAAAGGCGGGTGCCGGGTTAGCTAACCCCGGAGTTCCAAATGTGTCACGGGGGATGTATGTGACCAAAGCGCGCTCGGGTGAGCTAACGTTTCAGTTATTTATAGATTTGGGGAACCCCTGTGTGCGTATTTACATTCCTTGATTTGACACTATTAATATTGCCACCAATGCGGCGGTAGCCTTAATAACGGTTCGAATTTAGGGTTAAATTGATAAAATGTCACTTATTGCGTATCTAATTCTGTTAAATATGGTCGCATTGAATAGATTTGGGCCGAGTCGGTGCCTAACCCCACCTTTAACCCTCCTTTCACTTGGGGTTAGTGCAGGCGACTTTACGCTCGCCGAGTTAGTTTAACCCTGACACATACATACGCAGTTTTCGCCGCTAACCCGGGAAATCCGCACGACGCAGGGTTACGACCGCCAAAACGGGCTCATACATATAGGCCCAGGTGCCTGCCGGGTGTATACCTCGCTGCGCGCCTCCCAGCGGTACTGCCGCAAAGTTACTGCCGAGTTCCCCAGCATCCACAGGGGGGCAGCACAGTGCGTTTCCTTACACTCTTATATATGTGGTCATATAAACGATGCTAATCTATATACAACAATGTATATATATATATATATATATATATATATCTTCTGATAGAGAGTATGCCATATATATATATATATATATATATGAGTCAGCCTCACGAAAACGGGCCAATCGGTGGTCAAGTGAAGATGTCGGCGTCGCAATTCTTAAAAGTGTTGTGCATTTCGTTGTTTCATATTAAATTATCCTAGAAACAAATAAGGTTGTTGTATTTTCTCGACCTATACATTCAGTATAAATTTAAGGACTTTCCAACATCTCTGTCAATGCTAAACTATAATTATACCGATCGACGCTGACATCCATGCTCAACACCGACAACTTCCACCAATTGGCCTCTTTTCGTGATCCTGACCCATATATATATACATATATATATATTACTATTACTAGTGATGTAGTGCTGTGGGAAAGCGTGGGAAGGGCGGTCCCTTACTTTGTTGCTTAGGAAGAGGAACCGCCTTGTTCACTCATGATTTCAAATAAATCTAAACCTGTGTTTTCTTCTTTTGTTAGCAACTACACCACTGTGTATTGACCAATTTCATATGACGTCAGCACATGTATTTAGGTCAGTGCGTGCACTGCTTGGCTGCAGGACAACATCCAGGTCACACTGCAAACTCAATGGCTATGAGCAATCTTCATAGAGAAAAGTTAAATATATCTAAATCTACACCACCTAGAAACAAACTGATTGGAATACACATAGAAAACATGTTTACCAAAAAGATTATATTAAATTGATATGGTTAGGGTTCTGGATTTCTATTAATTTTGAATAAAATCGATGTTTTGCACTGCCCGTACCGGCAAACTCAATGCATTGTCAATGGCCGTGAGCAATCTTCATACCGAAAAAATTAAATATCTCTAAAACCACAACACCTAGAAACAAACTGATTGGAATACACATAGAAAACATGTTTACCAAAAATATTAAATTAAATTGATATGGTTAGGGTTCTGGATTTCTATTAATTTTTAATAAAACTGACGTTTTGTACTGCGCGTACTGTAAACACAATGCATTGTCAATGGCACTGAGCAATCTTCATACAGAAAAAGTTAAATATCTCTAAAACCACAACACCTAGAAACAAACTGATTGGAATACACATAGAAAACATGTTTACCAAAAAGATTATATTAAATTGATACAGTTAGGGTTCTGGATTTCTATTAATTTTGAATAAAATCGACGTTTTGCACTGCGCGTACCGGCAAACTCAATGCATTGTCAATGGCAGTGAGCAATCTTCATATAGAAAAAGTTAAATATCTCTAAAACCACAACACCTAGAAATAAACTGATTGGAATACAAATAGAAAACATGTTTACCAACAATATTATATTAAATTGATATGGTTAGGGTTCTGGATTTCTATTAATTTTGAATAAAACTGACGTTTTGCACTACGCGTACGGCAAACTCAATGCATTGTCAATGGCGGTGAGCAATCTTCATACAGCAAAAGTGAAATATCTCTAAGACCACACCACATAGAAACAAACTGATTGGAATACACATAGAAAACATGTTTACCAACAAGATTATCTTAAATTGATACGATTAGGGTTCTGGATTTCTATTAATTCTGAATAAAACTGAGGTTTTAGACTGCGCGTACTGGCAAACTCAGTGGCAGTGTGCATTCGTTCTGCAGCCAAGATGCGCGCGCATACACAATGTTTACAAACATTGAAAGGGGTCTATATGTATACGTTTAAATCGGGCTAATAGTGACCACTATGGCCGTGCCTGACCACTCGCCAGTGGCGCTAGCGGATAAAGCAGGAACCAATACAAGTGAGTGCCCTTATGGCCAGTACACACCTACCGTTTACGATCGTTTTTCCGCACCCACCTAGCGTATACGATCTAAAACTACCCAAAAGTCGTGAGGTGTGCACTCCCCTAGCACACCTACCGATCGCGATTCGCGACTTTTTAGGGCTAAAACGGTAGGTGTGCGCTAGCCTTACGATTACGATTCGCGATTCGAAAAACGAATCGGCCCGTTTTCAGTTTTAAGCAGATCGGGAGTTTTAGTGCACGAATCGTAAACGGTAGGTGTGTACCGGCCATTAGTTATGCACCCTTTATAGATGGAACTGTGTGGGAAGAGTTGTTTGTTTGTTTATTGTTGTTTTACGTCCTAGCAACATCTAAGGTCATATCAGGACTGGTACCGACTTGTGACAGTGCGCACTAATGTCGACTTTATAGTGCTGCCCCTCTGGGAGACCGGGCTGCCAGCACCATGACCTGATATCCCACTCAGTCACATTATCCTGAAACTGAGCCAACCAGTCCTTGCCCTATCCTAGCCGAGGCTAGGAAGCGACAAGTATACATTTTTAAGCCATTGGTTTGACTCGACTAGGGTTCGAACCCATGAACACATGGGTTCAGATCCCCCGATCTCCCAAAACAGGAGACGGACACTCAACTCATTCGGCCACCCCGTCTGGTTGTGTGGGAAGAGTGTCCTTGTTTATATTCCCATAATATTATTATAGAACATATATATATTATATATGTATATATGCTCATATATATGCTCTAAAACAAAAGTATGGTTCATATTCCCACAATATTATTATAGAGGATACATATTATATGTATATATATGCTCATAATCATATTCAATATTACATGCTCAATAATAACATTATTGTTTATATTCCCATAATGTTATTACAGAACACATATATGTATGTATCTAGATGCTGATATATGCTCAATAATAACAGTGGGGTATATATTCTGATAATGCTGTGTGTATATATATATATATATAATATATATGGGTCAGGATCACGAAAAGAGGCCAATTGGGGGAAGTTGTCGGCGTCGATCATTGGATGTCGGCGTCGATTGTCATAATTATAGTTTAGCATTGACAGAGGTATTGGAAAGTCCTTAAATTTATCCTGAATGTAAAGGTAGAGAAAATACAACAACCTTATTTGTTTCTAGGATAATTTAATATAAAACAAAGGAATGCACTACAGTTTAAGAATTGTGATGCCGACATCTTAAATAAACCACCAATTGGCCCATTTTCGCGAGGCTGACTCATATATATATATATCCATGCTCTATCATGGATGTGTGTTTATTTGTGATGTTTGTGTCTGAGTGATGTGGGTGTTTGTGTGTGATTGTGCATGTGATTGTGAGTGTATGCGCGTGTGTTTGCGCGTGTGCGTGTGCGTGTGCGTGTGCGTGTGCGCGTGGTCACTCACCTCAATGCTGGAGTGTCCCGACTTGATGATGCTGGATCCCTCACTCCCCTCAGAGTCGTGCACACGGCCTTTCCTTCCATGGCGACTCTTCTTGTCCCCGGGCATTTTCTCCCGTCCCGCTGAGCCGTTCACCTCCCGCTTAGACTGCTCAGCCTCCCGCCGGGTGCCCACGGACCTATCCCGGTCCCCCCCGGCCTTCACGGACAGCTCGGATCCCCGGGCTTCCTCACGCTTCACCCGGACACGCGCGGCCCGCTGCTCAGACTCGGACGGCGGGGGCGGAGCTGGGGGCGGAGCTGGGGGCGGCGTGGCTTTCCGTGAATGTTTTTGTCGCGGCACCTTTCGACTGTGGCCCTCGTTGTCCAGAGTGCCCGGTCTGAAGGAGACGGAGCGCCGCTTCTCCGTGTCCGACGTGTCTGAGCTGGTCGTAGGTGTCGCCGACAGGTCCGTCTGGGAGGAGTCCTCAACCGTCGTGTTGGCCGTTGCTTCGACGGGGTTTCTCGGTGCAAGTGATTTGACGCAGGGTGAGTCGGCTGACACCCCCGTCCCCGCCGCTACCGCCGCCGCCGCCGCCGCCGCAGTCGACACCCCCCCGCCGCCACTGCTGCCGTGGCGCCGGTGTCGTGTCGCTCGCCCCCCACCAGGGGCCATGGTCGTGCCTGAGTGGACGGCGGGGCCGGGGCCGGGGCCGTTTTGGGACGGGGGCGGGGCCGTCACGGCCGGCTGAGCCCCGGGGATCGTATTCACGAAAACGCTGGCGAATAGGGGAACGGCTGGTACCCTGACCTCCCGGGCGTCATCAACCGCGCCCTGGTGAGTCTGTTGTCTCCGCTGGTTGTCGAAGCTACGCTGCACGCCGCCGGTACCAGCGATCACCGGCGCGTTGCTAGGCTCGTCCGTGCTGGCGCTGTCGAGGTTGCTAGGGTTGTCGTTGTCGTCTTCGTTTTCGAAAGTGAGGCTTTGGTAGCCGTTCGCTAGGCTGGATCTGGATGAGGAGGAGGAGGAGGAGGAGGACGAGGAGGGGGAGGAGAGGGATGAGAGGGAGGTTGGAGGGGAGTGGTGTATAATGATGGGGGTAGCGGGCGGCTCCTCTACGAATATCGGGTTCATTACCAACCGGTCGGACACCCCACTCCTCAAAGGTCCAGCGAAAATCAGCTGAAACCAAGAAGAAGAAAAAACAAATAGTTAGCATTTTAGTATATGTGTTGTTAGTACTGCCCCCATCCCCTTGCCCTCGATATCCCATAAGGTGTATTCAGTGCGTTAGGCTTAATATAATAATGATGTTACTTTTGGATTGACCATTCGCAGGAAGTATCGCAATAGCAGAAACATGACCCGGTATCCTACAGAGTCACAGTATTCTCAAACTAAGTCAGTTGGTGACACTCGATGTAGAAATGCCAAATAGGAATCCACATGTATATTTAGCACAACTTTTCTCTGTTCATAACCCCCACCAGGCGCAGTGGCAGAATCGGTAGAGCGTGAGTCTCGCGTGTGGGAGTTTTGTTCCTGGTCGAGTCAAACCAATGACTTATAAAATTGACACTTTTTGCTTTCTAGCCTGGTGCTCTGCATTAATAGGATAGGGCAATGACTGGTTAGCTCAGTGTCAGGACAATGTGATTGAGTGGGGCATTGGGTCATGGTGCTGATGGCCTTATTTCCCAGTGGGGCAGCACTATAAAGTCACCATGACTGCGCACTGTCACAAGTCGTTAGCTGTCCTGATATGCCCTTAGATATTGCTAGGACATAAAACTCCAACAACCAATCCAATATATATATATACAGATGAACCTCGATCCAACGGACACCGATGCAACGGATTCCGGATCCAACGGACACAATGAGCTAGATCCGCTAGAGTGAATATCTGGTCTGAACATTTAAAACTCCCGGATTGTGTCCATTGGATCCGAAATCCGTTGCATCGGTGTCCGTTGGACCGCTACTTTACGTCCTAGCAACATCTAAGGTCATATTAGGATGGGTACCGACTCTGTTTTCCACATTATCACTATGGCACCTATAGATAAAGCAATTTCATCAATGCAACGGACAAACGGCTTTAACGGACAACTGCTCCCCCCTATTAGTCCGTTGGATCGAGGTTCATCTGTATATATATATATATATTACAGTAAAACCTCTCTATACCGACCCCTCCACAGATAGACCACTCCCCTATATCGATCGTTTTATTTGGGTTCCAACAATACCATTTTAAGGATATTCTAACTCTCTAAACCGACCACACCCCTAAATGGACCACTTAAAATCGGTCCCATGGTCGGTCGATTTAGAGAGGCTTTACTGTATTATTATTATTATTATTATTATTAATCAACACGTCGTATGACCCCAAAACCAGTGCTACGGAGGTGTCAATAGGCTTTATTCACTGGACAAGTGAATTTAACAAACAAACAATATCTGGGGAAACTACAACCGGGAGCATTCTTTTAAACTTAAAGTTGCATAGTCGACGGTTTTGAGTTTTTGGCATTTTCTGAGATAAAAACATCAGGTTGATCACTATAATCTATCTTACTTTAGTTTGAAGTAACTTTTATATTAAATGGTTAACTTTGGAGATATTTGAAGTGCAAACATGCCAAATTAATTTAGTCAAGCAGGCCCAAACCCTGACACGATACGCTTGTGCAGCAACAGGTTCTATTAAATTGCCTCAGTTGTCCCTTCTATGTAGTGATACATGCTTAATAAGCAGATACATGCACCAGTATCTAAGTTAGATCATATGTAGAATCACACCTAGATAATTGTTTTGGTTTTGAAAATTGGATGTTTTCATCGGACTATGCAGCTTTAAAGTTGCAAGGTTCAATGGTTTTGAGTTTCTGCCATTTTCTTAGATCAATAAAGTGAAGTTTGAAGTAACCTGTATTTTAAGTGGCTGACTTTGGAGATATTTGAAGTGCAAAGATGTTAAAATAATATTGAGAAGCACTTGAAACTCTGACACCATAAGCCGTGTTTACACGGGTGAGTTAAAACGGCTCATATAATGCGCCTTGCCTAGTTCGCCTTAGATTCGCTGTGTAAACGCGCCACTGGAGCGGATTAGGGCTGATTCGCTTCATATGATTTGCTTTATATAAACCACTTGTCGAGGTAGTTTATATGAATCGATTCAGCTGGTTCCCGGGCGGCGATAGTGCAAAATAGCAGTGCTCGCTGGCTACAGGCTCAGCTGTAACTAATCGCTGGTGCCCGGCAGTGTTAGGGACCGATTAGGCCGAAATCTAGTGAATGCGATCATATTTAACAGAATTATATACTCAAATAATGAAATTTCATTAAATTAACCCTAAATTCCAAGCGATATTAACGTAGCAGCTACATCGGCATCGTTATTCATATTGTCGAATCGACGAATGTAAACACACAAATAGCAGTGCTCGCCAGATACAGGCTCACCACTAAAGCTGCTGGTTCCCGGTTGCCGACAGACTTTCAAACTCGCTCGTGTAAATGCGCCACTACTTCGCTTCATATAAATCACTTTGTCTAATTTGCTTTACAATTGCCCGTGTAAACATGGCTATAGACTTCAATATCAACAGATTGTGTTCAATTGAAGACTTCAGCTGCAAAACCATGTAAACGCCAATCCAAAAATTGAGATAAACAAACCTTCAAATAGTTACATTTTTTTGTATTCCTACATTTTTAGTTCATTGCTCTATAACCGTGTAATCATAAGACAAGTGCAATTAGTGAGAAGTGCAATTATTTTCAGGTAAAAACCTTTTATTTAAACCATATTTCTGAATTGGCGTTTAACAGGAGCGGCACCTGAACGCTTCAATTGTCTTAGAACTCATCAACCGAGTACATTCATATACGCAAATATGCCAGAAAGAAACATTTCTTAGATTATGCAACTTGAGCACTTATGCTTTACAATTACCAGTGTTCACATTGGGTTAAATGAGTGGGTGGCACTCATTTGCTGTCATTGCTGGGGCACAGAGAACTGGGAAGCAGCCCCTCCCACCTGCCACTCACAGCAGGCCATCCCATTCCCCAACCCCTCAACCAATCATCTTCGACCTCCCAACAACCCCGCACTCCCCCGGTGAGCCTGGCACAGCCAGTCGCACCCGGCCCACCGTAGCAGCAACACCTCTTCTTAACCCACCCACCCACAAGCTGCACATAACTCGATCTTTAAAAAAATAAACCGGAGCAAAAAACAAAAAATGAACGAAGAACTTGAAAAACCTAAAACCATTGAACTGAAAAAACTTGAACCTAATATGATTGATATGTTTGCCCTGATGTAGATTTGATGATTGTTTAATGATTGTTATAATGTTTTGTGATTTATTAATGACGGATTGACTGATTGACTGATGAAAAATGCCAGTCCGCATCCTTGAAATGTCCTGTACTCATGATTAAAATGTCAACTTGATTAAATACCATAACTTATTCTCCATGTCGGGCCCTGTTACCGGCCACTCATAGCTGTAAGAAGTAGAAATCAACTACTCCGCCAGTTACCCTGTCTGTCATGGAAATAAAGCTGTGTTATTCCCAACCTCTGCTTCTGTCTTCTCTGGGCCCCGGGTAGCAATGATATATATATATGTGCTATGTAATGTATTTTGTGAATATAAATAACAAAAGGATGATAGTTGATTACGTGAATATATATATTTATGTATTTATAAATATTATATGTATATTATGTATATATATGTATATATGTATGTATATATATGTATATATATATATATATATGGATAGTGATAAGACCGTTATCGCGTGTAAAACGATCTGGACCCCCCCCCGACCCAGGCGGATGGGGGGGGGGGGGTCCGTATATGTGTATATACGGGTAAATGTGTATATATATATATATATATGTGTGTATATGTATATAGGTGAATATATGTTGCTGTATATGTATATATATATATATATATATATATATATATAATGACCTATTATGTGAGTATAAATAACAAACAGGACGGATAGTCCATTATGTGAATATGAATGACAATGTTATCCCAACGTACTTCTGGCGCTACATGCGCCATTGCCTTTCAATCGTCAACCACTGGTTCCCTTGCTCATTCGAAGCCCCAACAAAATAATTAACTTCAAAGGGGCACTCCTCTTTCCTGCCATAATTTATATCACTTTCATATTTGGTATGCCTATCAATACATATATCCAAAAGCAAAGGTGTGGTGCTCATGATCTGTACACAATCCTGAATATGAAATTCCATAGGAAATGTCCTTGCCACGTAAAAGGTTTAACTATTAAAGCTGCATAGACCGATGAAAATATCAATTTTTCAAAACCCCAAAAATTATCTAGATTTGATTCTACATTTCGAACTTAGATACCGGTGCACTTCTTGAACATTTGTTGCCACACAGAAGGGAATACGGAATAAATGTAATGGAACTTGTTACGGCATAAGCCTATGTCGTCTGAGTTTTGGCATGCTTGCCAAAATTAATTTGGCATGTTTACACTTGAAAAATCTCAAAAGTTAACCGTTTAAAATAAAAGTTACTTCAAACTAAAGTAAGATTGATTCTAACAATCAATCTAATGAGTTTACCTCAGAAATTGCCAGAATTCAAAACCATCGGATTATGCAGCTTTAAAACGAAGCTGTATATGTTGGTGTTTATAGCGCATGACTGATCGGGTAACAGGAAGAGAAATAACTTCCTTACCTGACAGTTTTATTATTGTCGGAGTGATTGCGCCATAGTGTGATTTGTAAATGTACTTGCCTGAATTGTGGACAGGGTGTACAAGAGCATTAAAGGGAGTGCCCCCCCCCCTCCCTGAGTATATATATAAAAGAGTCGGGAGTTAAAGCTGCATAGTCCAATGAAATATCAAATTTTCAAAACCAAACCAATTATCTAGATTTGATCTTACACATCTAACTTAGATACTGATGCACTTATTAAGCATTTTATTCTGCGTAGAAGGCAATACTGAGTCAATTTAACAGAATCTGTTACTGCAGAAGTCTATGGTGTCAGAGTTTTGGCAAGCTTGCCAAAACTAATTTTCCATGTTTGCACTCAAAATATCTAAAAAGTTTACTATTTAAAATAAAAGTAACTTTGAACTAATCTAAAGTAGATACTAGTGATCGATCTAATATATTTATCTCAGAAAAAATACAGAAATTCAGAATCATCGGACTATGCAACTTAAAAGGGAGAAAGAAAAGATTGTTTATGTGTCATGTGTTTTTCTGATATATATATATATTATATATAATATATATACATATATATATATGTAATATATATATATATATATATATATATATATATATATATATGAAGAGTTCAGGTACAAAACCACATAAACGCCAATCCAAAAATAAAAGATTTTTACCTGAAAATAATTTTAAAGCTCATTAATTCATCTTTTTGTAGGATCACATGGTTATGGAGCAATAAACCAAACAATGGGAATATAAATATATAAACTTTTTGAAGGTTTGATTCCAATGTTTCTCTCCATTTTCGGATTGGCGTTTAGGTGGTTTTGCGCCTGAACTCTTCATATATATACATATATATATATATATATATATATATATATATATATGAAGAGTTCAGGCGCAAAAACATTTAAGCGCCAATCCAAAATGTAGTTTAACTTATTTTTAATTCCCTGAGAATAATATTAATTCTCACTAATTCCACTTTTCATATGATCATACGGTTATGGAGCAATGAAGAAAATAGTAGGAACATAACAAAATTAACTTTTTGTAAGTTTGATCCCAATGCTTATCTCCAATTTTGAATCGGCGTTTACATGGTTTTGCGCCTGAACTCTTCATATATATATACGGAATAAATGTAATGGAACTTGTTACGGCATTGATATCAAGGATGCTTACCGCGCTGTCCATATTAAACGCTTCAGGGACCACTTACTTCTAAGTTTCCGATCCACACTATCCACCGACGAACTGCTGGACGAACGTCGATGTCGGTGCCGCCGCTCCCTCGATCTATTCCTTGAGCGTCCGTAGTTTGAATAGCCTGACTCCGTCGTACCGGCGGCCAACGGTTGGTCGTTGGCCGGCATCTCGCATCTTGCCCCAACCGGGCTATCTTCCCGACGTTGAGGCGAATTTGTCGCAGCCTTTTCACCGCGCCTCCTTTTCGTCTCCCGCGCCGCTAGGAGACGGTCCCGTTCATCCTTTAGCTCCCTTAGCTCATCCTCCATTTTTAGTTCTTCCAACTCTCGCCGCACCGCATCTCGTTGTTCCTCCAGAGTCAACTTGTCCGAAGCAGGTTCCGGCTCTGGCTCCCCCGTCGCCGACCTAGACATCTTAGCGGCACTGCTTCGTGTAGTTCTGCGCGTTGGTTCCGCTGTCCTCTCCTTCTTACTGCAGTAGCCTACTTCGACTCTGTCGTGACTCGAACCACACACTGCGCAGAAGTCTATAGTCATAGTCCCTTTAATCGATCGGGCTTCTTTCTATAAACTTTCTATGTAATAGTTGCAGAGCACAAACTGTGTGTTAATGGTATCACATTCCCACGCGCTGATGTTCGGCACACATGAGTCTCACTTGATCTTGAGTCTTGGCGCTGCGCTCTTTCAGCTAGGCTATGGCAGCCAAAAGTACCAGGTGTGTTATAGTTTGACCCATGGTCTTCATTTACAGTACTAGGGCCCATATATTGCAGACAACTGTTTCTTACTGTAAAGCCTCTCCCAGTTAGTGTAAAATCGACCTAAACACTGATGTGTTAGATTACTTCAGTATTTTTACCTTAATGTCAATGCAGCATAGATTTGCATTTTTATTTATTTATTTATTTATTTATTTATATCTTTTTTCCACAAGTCTGTAGAAGTAGAGTCGATCGAATTTACAGTCGATGATTGATACGACCCTCCTGCCCTCCAACGCTTGCATTCCGTCGAGTTAGCGACTCAAACCGAACCGCCGATCGACACAATGACAT